>JAVXUP010003725.1:0-55677 GCA_033070095.1 Escallonia herrerae | reverse complement strand
AATTTTACCAGCATCTCTTGGCATGATATTAGCATCACCACCTCAGAAACTCCCATCAAACCCTCTACCAATCCCATCTTTTTTTTATGTTTCCGCTGCTCTCATTATTCACTGTACGCCTCCTAAACAGCAGTCTCCAATGTCAACTCATACAACACCTCTCCAGCAGGCCAACCAGACTACCTCACAAGTTCATTTTCAAATACCTCAAGTCCAGACATATCGGGTTCCACCTCGTCTGCATCTGCCAGCTCTTCAAATCCTAGGCCCACTTCCTCCATCCCAACCGACAACCACCCAAAACTGAGCTGTCACAAGATCTCAACACAATATTCTGTGATCTTGTCACCACCACCGATCTCAGCACTCTTTCTACCTATAAGCAAGCACAAAAATATCCATAGTGGTGAACAGCCCTTCATGATGATTTTGATGCACTCGTAATAAAGTCAAACTTGTTTTTTTGTTCCTTCTCGCACGTCCCAAAATATTGTTGGTTACAAGTAGCGGTTTCGTATCAAATGGAAAGCTCATCACTACAAGAAAAATGGCATCTAGCAACCGTCAAAAAACGTTTGCTCATAGGAAAACTAATTTTACCAGCATCTCTTGGCATGATATTAGCATCACCACCTCAGAAACTCCCATCAAACCCTCTACCAATCCCATCTTTTTTTATGTTTCCGCTGCTCTCATTATTCACTGTACGCCTCCTAAACAGCAGTCTCCAATGTCAACTCATACAACACCTCTCCAGCAGGCCGACCAGACTACCTCACAAGTTCATTTTCAAATACCTCAAGTCCAGACATATCGGGTTCCACCTCGTCTGCATCTGCCAGCTCTTCAAATCCTAGGCCCACTTCCTCCATCCCAACCGACAACCACCCAAAACTGAGCTGTCACAAGATCTCAACACAATATTCTGTGATCTTGTCACCACCACCGATCTCAGCACTCTTTCTACCTATAAGCAAGCACAAAAATATCCATAGTGGTGAACAGCCCTTCATGATGATTTTGATGCACTCGTAATAAAGTCAAACTTGTTTTTTTGTTCCTTCTCGCACGTCCCAAAATATTGTTGGTTACAAGTAGCGGTTTCGTATCAAATGGAAAGCTCATCACTACAAGAAAAATGGCATCTAGCAACCGTCAAAAAACGTTGTCATAGCCGAAATGACCGTTGCCATTCCCTATAGTTGTGGTCATACAATGTTGCTGTAGGTCTCGCTGCGATTGACATATGGCAGCGGCCATATGTCTTTCCTTCGTCGGATACTTATGTCCCATATCACAGCGGCCAATGACCGCTACTGTAGGCCTATGGCAACATTACGCGGACCGCCGCTATAGCTTTCTTGGTTTCTTATCACATGTGATCGGTACGAGGCCCGTCTCGTTGCAAGGGATTCACGCAACGCCCATGTATCAACTTTTCATCTACTTTCAGTCCAGTTGTAAAACCAACCACTGTATGTATTGTGCTGTCCCTAGCAAACCACCACGGCAAGGCACTATGTCAACTAGACATCAACAACGCCTTTCTTCAAGATCACTTAGAGGAAGAAGTGTACATGCACAAATCGAAGGCTTTTGAACATCCTGAGCTTCCATTTCATGTCTGTCGGCTAAAAAAAGCAATCTACAGACTCAAACAGGCGCCTCATGCTTGGTAGAATGAGCTGAAACAATTTCTCGTCACCTATGGCTTTCAAAAGTCACACTCGGACAGCTCTCTTTTTATTCTCCATCACTCTAGTGTGGTTCTATATCTCTTGGTCTATGTGGACAACATCATTCTTTGTGGCAACAACAAGATTGCTCTATCTAATGTCATTGTCGATCTTTCCTATTGTTTCTCTCTCAAGGATCTTGGACATTTAAATTGCATCCTTGGGATTGAAGTGGTTCGACGTAAGGATGGTGTTCTTCTTTCTTAATCCAAGTACATTGCTGATCTGCCCCACAACTTCTTCAAATATCCATGATGGTTCATCCCCTACAGATGCAAAAAACTATCGCACACGGCCATAGGCAAGCTTCAATATCTCACTTTCGCTCCCCCTGATATTAGCTTTGTCATCAACAAATTATCTCAGTTCATGCATTCACCATCTTCAATCCATTGGCAAACCGTCAAGCATCTCCTTCGCTATCTCAAGCACACCATCTTCAATCCATTATCTCAGTGATTGGGCTGGTGACCAACATGACCGAACCTCAACATCGGCTTATGTCATTTATCTCGGCAACAATCTTACTAGTGGGTCCTCTAAAATGGCAAAACCCCAAAATCTTAGTCTAGCTTTACAATAAAATAGAAAAACCTAATTATTTATTAAAACCTTTAGCGACAAACCAGGGAGCAATATTTTTATAAACTTTAGCGACACTTTTTAAATGAAATATTGTAGATTAGTGGAGCTGAGTGTTATAGTTTATGACCCTTAGCGACAAGTTTATCTTAGATATCATAAGTTATAATTTAACGATAACAGTTATAAAATATATTGATTGAACTCTTTAGTGATGACTAGCGTGACCGAATTTTATCGACAACCTTTAGCGATAATTTTTTAAGCTTAATGAAAAATTAAAGGGGGGAACTTGAAAATTCAACTCTTTATTTTTTGGAAAACTAAATTAAAGAGGGAGCAAGGGATAGAAGTCGGAGCTTAAAAAATGCATTTGAGAGATATTAATCCCATTTCAGTTACAGATAGAGAGAGATACAGAACGAAGAGAGTGAGAGAGAGAGAGAGAAGGAGTCAGAGAAAGAGATAAACACAACAACAGAAAGAAAGAGAGAAAAAGAAGAAATCTGTATGTGTGTGCTCGTGACTAAGACAAAAGGAAATATGCACAGAGAAGGGGAGAAAGAAGGCTAACGGTGTCGGATTTCGATGAGGCGATTTGGTATTTGGTAAGCCCTCTTGCTGTGATTCAATGTATTTGTGGGTATTGTAGCAATTATGAAGAATATGTGGGTGCATAGGTTATATGAAAGTGAGAAAAAAAATGAATGAAGGAGATTAAGGGCAGCCATGGCTGCCATGGTGATACCAACGAGGAATATATGTTGTGATTGTGTGGGTTTGTGTGAGTGTTCATGCGAGAGAAGAAGCAGCCGTGAAGGGCCTGTGGGGTTTAGAGACAGAAAAATGGTAGTGAGTAGCTGTGGGTTGGGTGGAGAGAGATAGATAGAGAGAGAGAACGCCGCTGCAAAGGTGTTGTGCGTGGGTTGGATGGGAAGATGAGTGTAGTGTGTGTCTATGGTGTGATGTGTATTTTGATTGAGTGTGTATAACGTGAAGATATGGGTTGCAGCCCTGAAAGAAATGGGTATGAGAGTGCATGTGTTGGTGTGAGTGTTTGGTAAGAATTGTACTTGCCACTCAGCCTAAGAAAGATGATAGAGAGTTGGTCAAGAAATATATCGACCAATTCCAACTGTGGAAATCCTAGCTATCCTTAGGGAAAAATTTTAGCGTGCAGCGCCGCTACAGTTGATAGCGAACTCGGTAGACACACGAGACACAAAATCTCGTGCTAACGAGCGTGGAGGTTCGAGTCCTCTCCAAGGTATAATATTGAGAATGCTCATTGAATGAGCAATTCTCTCGGATCAAATTGTATTGATGGATGTATGCATTTTTGTGTGTGTAGTGGGTTTGGTGGGAGTGTCGCGTGTGTGTAATTGGACAACAATAAGCTATCGTCACAGTGTGTGCACCATAAGGTTGATTGTGTGTATGTATTGTAAGTTTTGAGTGTGCCATGAGGGAGTGTTTGTGCAAGTTTGTGCGTATTGATTTCAGCGAGTGTGAATTAGTGTGTATCAATGTGTGTATTGTGTGTGATTTTAGTGTAAGTATGTGTATAATGCAGTGTGTATTTTTGCAAGTGGGTGTGCAGTTTGGGTCCTCTGTGTTACTGTGTGTAAGGTTGTGTGCGTATAAGTGCATAGAAGGAGGGAGTGAACAGCCTTGTTGTCTATGAGAAAATCTTGGTTTTGGACAGAAGAGACAAGGAAGAAGATGTGTTAATAACAAATGGGTTTATGCGGCACAGTGCTAGACTGTACTTGCATAGTTGTATCACGTCGCTGTTGTGTATCGTACGATTATTGGAAAATACTAAAACTTTACAGAAAGTTTCTTAGGGTAATATTAGAATTATTGTTAAAATTTCATGATTTGATGACATTGTTTGGCATTTTTAATATTTTCTACAAGTTTAGTTTTTCTAAAATTTGTTTGGAGTCCGTAAAAGTGTTATTAATTCTGGAAAAAAATATAGTAATATTTTTATGATATAAAGAAGTTTTCAATTTGGGTTTTATAAATTGAGTTGGTTTAGTACTGAATCCCTATTGTATTTGATTCAGCAAAACGAATGATTTTAAAATAGTTTTGATACTTTTTAAATCCTTATTTCAGTTTCGATACTAATTGCTATTTTAGGCTTTTCTGGTATTTAAGAAATTTAATTTTATTTAAAATATTTGAAAATTCATTGTATAACTTGTTATGCTGTTTTAAACTATAAAATTATTTTATAAGGATTTTTAATGAAGTTTGGGGTGTCTTAATACCTTATAGATAGTAAGGAGTTATTAGTGAAGTTGGCCGTCCATATCCTTTTGTTTCGGTTTAGGTTAAGAGTGTGGAGTAAGTAATTAGCATAGGATTTATAGTGGTATGATGTGGAATTTGTTCTAATAAGTAAATTCTTAATTTAGGTTAAATCGAGGAATTTGTACAAGTTCAACAGCAGCTCATAGCTTGGATTGAGGTAAGAGATTTCTATCCGAAACATGATTAATAAAATTGATCTCGTATGTATTTTATTTCGATTTGCCATCGAAATTCTTTGGACTCCATTACATTGATAAAAAAAATGTTTATTGCCTTGAAAACCTTTTGTTGAGCCTTAAAATGTTCATTGAAATTCTTGTACATGCCCATTATTCTTTACTCGTTGGGTATCGATTTATTCATTGTCTTAGCAATTATTGCACTCTGTATATTAACTTAAGTTAGTGTATTGAGGCGTTCTAAGGATGGTGTGTATTGGGGTACGATAAGGATGGTCTGTTATAGCGAAAAACGCTAGCACCTTAATGGTTTAGCTAGTATACATATGCATATGTAATTGTCAGTGTTCGTGGGCTTTGCTTTTTTGGCTTTGCTAAGTGATTACGTTGCACTGTCTGTGTGTCTTGGCAATTATTCGTGTTCAATATCATCTATAATTCTTTGCATCGTATCTGAAACTATTCTTATTGATATCTGGTTTAAGGCATTGAGTTGAATCTTTCCCCATATTGCAATCGTAATAAATTTGTAAATCGTTTCTCTGATTTTTTTTGAACAACCTAATGAGCTCTAAATTACTCCCCCTCTTTTTGTTTTCCTCCTGCTGGCAATAATCACCGGTAGATTAATTGGAAGACTTAGAGCCTTGATTTGGAACGAATGTAGTTTCTATCATTTTGTTAGTTAAGCCTGCGAGGAAAAACATTTTTTACAGTTCTTTGTTCCGTAAACTTTGTTCCATATGCTTTAACTGTTAGATTGTAAATTTGGGAATTGTAGAAGCTCTGGTTTACATTGAATCTATTTTATGGGATTCAGATTATCTGTACCACTAAGGTGATCGATCGATTGATTGACTAACACTTCAGAAATTTCGGGGAATAAAAAACGCACTATTGCTCGGTTGTCCATAGAGGCCGAATATCGTGTTGTGGGCGGTGCAGTTGCTAAAACAAATTGGATAACCAATCTCTTGCATGAAATTCGGCTCGTCTCTCAAGTTTTCCTACAATGCAGTGTGACAATATTAGTGCAGCTTATTTGGGTCGCAACCCGGTCTTTCATAGTCGCATGAAGCATATTGCTATTGACCTCCACTTCTTTCGAGATCAAGTTCAACAGAAAAAGATCAACGCCATTCATGTCTACACCGCTGATCAACATGCTGACACACTCACCAAAGCTTTCTGCAAAAAGCAATTCGAACGGCATACTGTCAAATTAGGAGTTGTTGATACCACTCTTAACTTGAAGGGGGCACAATGGAGCAAAATTAGGGACTTTTCGAAAATGAGGAATTAAAAATACTTACCTTCGACAAAAAGCCCATGATTCTGGCCATTCTTTGATTGCAAGTACTCCTTGGGGAAAGCCCATAATTCTAGCCATTGTAAATACCTACCTTGTATTAACAAGTTTGATAACTCACATCTCTTGTATAAAAGGATATAATATCAATACAAAAGATAACCTTTTGAAAGAATTCTAAACTCCTTTAATATTAAGTTTAGGTCTCGAATAGCTCTGACATATGTAGAGAGATACCAATCACAAACCCCCACCCCACGTGCACACACACACCAAACTATCGTCGCGCCACTTGAAACAAAATCCAAACAGAACACAGGAAGGAAAAAAAACAATAAAGAATCTCACCTCCATTGAAATCAACGGGAGGGTGGGCAATACAGAATCTAGAAGGAATCTTAACAGTTGAATCAAAACAGACAACCTCAATACGGAATCTCCATAGTCGTCAGTGGTGGTGGCCGGCTTTTGTGGCTGTTGGTGAAGGCTAATGGTCAGTGGGTGGTATATGGCTGTGGGGGAGTGGTGGTTTGGTCAGTACTGGTGTTGGTGAATGAGGTATGGCGACGGTGGAATGGTGGTTGGATCTGTAATAGTGGTAGTGCTAGGTATGGTGAGGAAGGTGGTGCTGGTTCAAATATGTGATGGTGATGGTGCTGGGTCTGGGAACGGTGGTGATTCTTGGTCAGATCTATGATGGTGGTGGTGCTGGGTAGTGATATACCTCAAATATAACTCACAATAATTGGGGAATACCCGGCAATCCTAGTCGAACTAGGAGACTGATAATTATCTTATCAGTGATCGTGATGTGATCCTCAAGGATCCTAACGCGATCCTAACACATCTAGCTTACGGCCCAGTCCTACTAAGGCTCTTCTTCCTACCACTATATAAAGGGGTCTACCCCTCCAGGTATGGGACACGACACACATTCATACTTTTTCAGAGTCATTATCATGTAGTTGCACTCTGACTTAAGCATCGGAGAGTTCTCCACCAGGAACCCCACCCGGCGGTCACTCATTTTCTGTCTTGCAGGTCATCGGTCCAGGCTCGGGTTCCGCAGCAGACGCGGAGCATATTTTTAGCAGCAACATTTTGGCGTCATCCGTGGGACCCGCAAGCCTAGCCGACGACCTCAAGAAAAATCAAACAATCATTTTGCAAACAGCCAGTGACAACGCATCGGCACCACCAACACTAGTGCCGCCTTAGCGGGTCTTGGGTGAATTGCCATCACAGTGACAAAAAAATATAGGGTTCAGAATTTTCAAATATTAGTTTCTACCGTCAAGCCGGGCCGCCGCCACCGTCGCACCAGTGCAACTGCCACAATATCCCCCGACGCTGCCGTTCACCACTAACAGCAATAGCGACACCTCCAGGCAACCGCGACATCAACCAAGGTCGTCGCCGCGGCAAAGGATCAAAACCTAAACAAATCAACGCTGCCAGTCGCACAGCCATCATCGTTGTGACGCTGCCGTCGCAACTGCAATGACGGAGCAAGGAAAAAAAAAAGCCACCGCCATCAACAGTATCCACGTGGGCAGCCCCACGTCCGCGCAACTATCACACTACCAGAGTCATCACCAACAGGGTGTCGGGCACCATAAACTGTCGACCACCGCCGCTAAGCTGCAAGAGCAGTTACACATCGAAAACGACAACCACAAAAAAAAGGGAGAAGTAGAGATATGAAGATGAAGAATCACGGCAGCGCCGCCGGCCATGGGTCAGTACCCTAGCGCCACCCCATGGCATCTCCTCCAGTAAGGTGACGGCGACGCTTATAGCCAAGCCACCTCCTTTAGCCTCCCCTAGATAGGAGTCCCGTCGCTGTCAGCCATCATCAATGGTCACCGCGACATCATCCCCAATAGCCGTCTGCATCGACGTCGCTCCATCTACCGCAATCAAGCAGCGATGATGCCACGCATAGCCAATAACGGTGCCACCTCGGTCACCCATGCTCCAGATCTGTGACCAACAAAGATTGCTCACCCTTGCCATCCGCGTACCACCATGACCAGCGGTAGCCGCAATCAGAGCCATCGTCGTCGTTTCGCCGCTACAGGCTTCCAGATCTGTGTCAACGTGGGTTGCGTTCAGCCCTCAATCGGAGCTACCGTGGCTACGGTAAAGGCACCGCCGCTGTCCTCCACTGTCGTCGAGTCCTTCCTCTACCAAGACGATGCCACTTCGCCTATACCACGCCGACCGAGACTCCGGGATCACGCCGCTAGAGCTCTGCCAAGAACGGTGGCGCTCTCGATCTCCCCCACCGTTGCACCACCACCTTACCGTTATGCCGTTGCCTTTCTACAACGGTCTGATCTGCCTCCATAGTCGCCAGTCGATCAAAGACAAGGAGGGGCAAATAAAAAATCAGGTGATTTCTTTCCAAAATTATTAAGATTTTTCACCTCATAAAAGGCATATTTAGATTTTAGACCCACAGGGTCTTCTTTATTCGATATATGCCACATTATTTAAAAACATTAAGGTTTTAACCTATCAAAAATGCATAATTATACTTTGGGCCCACGTGGTCTTATTTATTGAACATATGCCATAACTTTAAGTGTATTAGATTTTTTGCCTCGGAAAGTTGCATATTGACATTTAAGACCCTAAGAGTCTCCTTTATATGACAAGCCATGTATTTAACCCGAGTAAATGGTCTATTTAAATTCAATACCTAACTGAGCCTCATTTATTTAACATGTGCTACACATTTTTTAAAGTGTGTGTGCCCATTTTATATTGCGTGGCACGTCACTAAAAATAAAGCGACTATAGTTTTAGGCGCTAGCAAGCCTTTCGAAGGCTGCTTCTCGTACGCGCTTCTCTATTACCTAGACCTATTTAATTTGTGATCTAGTATTGTCCAGTCGTGTCAATAGATGCGAGTATATTACATGTTGTGTCTTACCGACTGCAATGATTTTCTTAAGCTCACCTGTGACACGCAGTGCAGCGTACCCTGTCAGCTAACCGACAAAGCCCCAATAGGGCTACGGTGTCTGAACACTGCTCGTATTTCTGTGTTAAAAATATAGTTGCATTTTCATATGCTTTAGTGCTTCAAAGGCTATTTTTTTAGTCACATACTTTTTCTTGTTGCGAGGGCTTAAATTGCTTTACAAATGCATAGCACCATGAGACTTGAAGTCACGTCTAGGGTTTCTGCTGCAGCACCCTGTCGACTTGGCATTACCTATTGTCTCTCGATATTCGGTCACACAGTGACCTCGATCAGTAAATCAGAGCACTTCGCCAATAGCATCGCTGATATGGATGGTACAACTGCAAGCATAAGCTCATGCAACCAAGCAAACTGAATCTAGTTACCTTTGAGTATATCGATTAAATACAACTTCTATATTCATCATCAGCGACATCTCGTTCAGATGGACTCCGCGTCCTCTAATTTTATATGCTCGTCCAGCCGAGCCTACGAATTATGGTCTTCTATGTCTGTAGGATGCATATAAGTCTTCTAGCAACCGAGCCCTACATATAGGCTGAAAAGCCATTTTTATATCCACGCCTTCTCAAAGGCCGGGGGCTTTTTACTTTATGAGATCATTTTTATATAGACTTAATGCCTTGTGCCTTATCAGACAGGGAGGTTCGCCACAGTGACCATATTACAGGCTACATGACCCGCGCCTTCTTATTTGCACCGCGGCCACAACGACGAGAACTTCAAGTTTCGTCCAACCCCCGAGGGTACTTTCACAAGCTCCGCCCTCCATTTGCCCTCAAGGGCGCTTACCAGAACTCTACGTTCCACTAGCCCTCTAGGGCGGTCCCTTAAGGGATGAACACCCTCAAGGGTGACAGGATAGAGCTCAAGTTCTATCCGAAAGGTTTAGCTATAGTTCTAACCCGTGAAACGGCAAAACCAAGTGGGAGTTCGTCGCCCTACCCTATTTTGTTAATTCAAAACCTGGCCGAGCATGAGTGCAAGGCTTCTTTGCCAGCCCTTAGCTGACGATAAGGGTTCGCGTCAAAGTAAAATGCAAGCATGATGTAGTCAGCTCAAGCTAAAGAACACACACTTGCATAAAACAAACACCCTTCATAGGAGAGGTGACCCCTCAAGGGGACATTAAAACACTTAGCACATGCAACAACTTGCATGCACAACTCTGTGTCCTCTCTCTAGAGAGGCTAACGTGGGGCACAGCCTCTAATGGATCCCGAGATCCCATGATTCATCTTTCCAAAGATGATTCCGAGTAGCCTACTTAGGCGACATTCGAAAGACCTAGCTTCCAAGAGCTAGAGTTCTAGCATCCTACTCAGGCAAAGTTCTAAGGCTTAAGCTCCCAAGAGCTTTGGTCCAGGCACATTGAGTAGAGAAATATTATTACCCCTACAAGCGGATGGAGAATTCCTTACAAATCTGACATGTGTCTCAAGACACCAGGTATAAACTTCCTCAGCCAAACATTTTGGCTAAGGAAGTAGGGGCGTATGATATACCTCAAATATAACTCCCAATAATTGGGGAATACCCGGCAATCCTAGTCGAACTAGGAGACTAATAATTATCTTATCAGGGATCGTGATGTGATCCACAAGGATCCTAACGCGATCCTAACACATCTAGCTTACGGCCTAGTCCTACTAAGGCTCTTCTTCCTACCACTATATAAAGGGGTCTACCCCTCCAGGTATGGGACACGACACCATTCAGGCTTTTTTAGAGTCATTATCATGTAACTGCACTCTGACTTAAGCATCGGAGTGTTCTCCACAGGGAACCCCACCAGGCGATCACTCGTTTTCTGTCTTGCAGGTCATCGGTCTAGGCTCGGGTTCTGAAACGCGGAGCATATTTTTAGCAGCAACAGGTATGGTGAGAGTGGAGGTTGCAGGAACGGTGGGGCTTGAAGGTGGTGGGGGTGGTGGGGTGTAGCGGGTTGGAGTGATGGTGGGTGTTGTGCATCGTGGTGTATGTTGTCTCCCGTAGTGGTGGGATGTGGCACTAGGGGGGTGTTGTTCAGCGTGGTGGTGGTTGTTGCCTATAGCGTGGTGGTGGCGTGTAGGGGCTGGGAGTGGTGGTAAGTGTTGTCAAGTGGGGTGGTGTGGTGTAGCGTCTGAGAGCGGTGGGTGTTAGTGTTTTCCTTATAGATTTTCATTCTACGTCATCCTATTAAGTCCAATAACTAGAGAAATTCCTAGCCACGTGGATCAACTTTTGCTACTGTCCTTTTATCCTCTCTCTTGAATTTTTAATGTTTTTTGGCTTCCATTAGCCGTCAACTCTTTCGGTCAAAAAGACAAGTGTTAAAAGTACAGATTTATTACGTTTTAAATACGGAGTAATAAGGTTTTGTTGATATTTAGGTACGAAGATTTACAATCGGCTCCTATCATTTATTAAAATGTATAAGTTTCACTTACCACTTAAAACTCAATTTTTCTGCTTTTCAGTTTCTGATCCTTTCTACTTCCTTCAGAGTTCTGCGTAGTTGGTCATGGCTGATCTTCATGGTCAGTACTCAAATCAATCCTAAAACCCCATTGGATCTATGATTCATTCGTTTGTAAATGGTTTGCTCCAGGTACTTTCCTGAACTGGCGAGTTGAGGCTGAAAATTCACATAATTGTTTTTTGATCTTGATTTTGATGAGATTGTAGCTTTATGTAGTTTTACTGTGATATCTTGAATGCATAGATCAGGTGCAACTCAGTGGTGGGTTTATGGTAGTTGTGGTGGACACGACAAAAGTGGTGGTGGTGGTGGTGGGGTGAAGGTTGTAGGTCGGGTTTGGTGAAAGTGACCTTGAATGGTGTTGCGTTGTGACCTTCAATGGTGCTTGAATTCGTGATTGTAGTCTTGTGACCTTCAATTGGCGATGGCCACCGGAATATGAGAATGGTCGTATGGTGTTGGTCCACGGCACTGGTGTAGCGGCGGTTCGAGGCGGTGGTGAATGGACATGTTCGACTATAAAAGTTTTGACACCTAATTATTTTTTATGCTCCGACACATTGCCTCGTGGGAAGGTCACGCGGATGACACGGTATAGATTTCCCTACATAGAAGGAGAATTTTAGACCGCTACTCGACCGTATGAAGATAACTATAATCTTATATATCCACGGAATACTTGTCGTTAATATTTTTAGCGACTTTAATTGGTTACTTAAAAAAGTACCGTTAAAAATTATCGTGAAATATCTAGTGGCAGTTAATTATCTTGTAACCGCTTGTTATTGTTGTAGGAGGGGTAGCACCTACCTTCGAGCAACCAACGGTTTTTTTTTTCTTTCATAAAAACTTTAGCTGATTTTGAGTGCAGTTGCTGCAATGCGAAAGCAAGAAAGTTCGCTGCTGGGTTCAGCTCGGATACTCAAGGGGTTTTATTTGGCAAAACGGCCGATACGAGCAAAGCATTGAGGCTGAATGGCATTGCAAAAAACTGACTTTTCTGACAAATTTTTAATTTCCTAGTTTGTTCATGATTTCAAGCATCCTAGAATTGCTTCCTTTAATGAATTATTACTCTACAAGGATTCCAAAGGAAGCTTTTCCTATATATCGACGTACCAAATTTCGACCGGGATTCGTATTGAATCTTCTCTATATATACACCTGCAGTTATTGCTCTCAGATCGCAGGGAGAGTATTTTGGGTCTCTCGCCTTCTCTCCGATATAGATACATAGACGTGTGGTTATCATTCTCAGATCACAAATTCTAGAGTTTCGCTCCTTTTCGTTCTAGGGTTTTTGCTCATGGCGGCCAATGTTGAGAATTTGGTGTTCAAGGGATCTAACGATACACAGAGGCTGAAGGCATGGAGAAGAAGATGAGAGTTCCGGAGGAAGCAGAGAAAGAAGGAGCAGAGCTCGAGAGGGGTTCGTTGGAGAAAGGGAAGGAAACTGCGGAAGTGGAGATGCGTTGGTGGGCAATGCTGGGAGAATCCGCGGCAGGTGTAGATGACGGACAAGTGTTGGTTGAGTTGGAGGATTTACTGCCTCCGCTTGATCGGACGAAGACGGCCACGGAGGAGGAGAGGATAGAGTTGCTCCACGTAACCGAAGAGGCTGAGGAGAGAGAGAGGAAGACGCTGTGGCTTTTCAGAACATGAGACGCTAACCAAGCACGCCATGTTCTTGGTCCTTTTTCTTTTTTTAGGTTTGTTAATGTGGAATAATAGCAAAGATCCTTTTATCTTTTGTCTGGGATCTTAGCTTGAAATTAGGCAAAGCAAAGCATGAATAAAAGTTCAACTTAACTAGCGAGTTTCTTTCCTGCTCATTCCTTTGCCTTTTCCGGTGATTTTCGTGTCTACTGCTTCGCTTGTTTAGCTTGTAGATCAGGTTGCCATGCCTGTTCGCGTGGCTTCTCCTTTACAGGCCTGGTCATTGTCTATTTTCCATCGGGTGATCTCCAGAGCAAAGATAGTCCAATGGTACTTCAGACTATCTTCCTTTGGATTGTTTGGGTAGTGATCAGGTCTTAATTAGATCGTTTAGTTTCAAATCCTAGTTATAACCCTTCTTGAACAGAAAACTCAGAGCTACTCGCAACATTTAATGCTCCCCATTTCATTCTTCCTGGTGCTCAATGGATAATGTCTCCCTATCTATCGATTAGGCTCTTTTTATTGCTTTATTGGTGCTTCTAGATCAAAACGATGAAGACAGTCTCTTTCGACTTTGGTCATGATTGGCGCTGCGCACAGCTTCTATTTGTTGCCTCTTGCCAAAATTTTGTTCTAAAACTTAATTTTTTGTAGCGTACAATATTGCACTAGCTTCTGACATCACACACTATTGAACATTGTCCGTAAATCATCAATGAGTAACAGTAAAATGATACCTTTTAAATTCAAATGAGAAATGTAAAAATAAGAAGGAATGACTTAATTTAGTGTTCATCTTCAAGTTCAAAAGTGTCTATCGTACCAACAAAAGCTTCATCATTGCAGGCATCGGCATTTCGAACAGCATATTCTTAGCAGAGCTTTTGGTTCTTTACTTTGAGGCCCTTTTCATTTTTTTCCCTTTCCATTTACCATTTCAATCTTTTCATAGCAGTAATTGATAACAATTTGTAGGGAGGATCAAGAGTTGTTGCCACGGCTAGTTTAACATTGTAAGACTCCTAATATTTTAGCAACCTAGGATGGCCGTGCTTGTTGACACTTGATTCGCACTTTCCATCTATTCCATTATACGCAAGGACGTGAGAGAGAAAGCTGAATGCTAAAACCGCTAAACCTAAAATAATATTTTTATAGCACATATTTTAGGGTAACCAGTACACGACCCTAACTTAATAGGGACTTATAGTCGGTCCAAATATGGATCAAATTTCAACAGGTCTCTGTTTTATATTCTCATATGCACCCCTCTTTTGGCAACGAGTGGGTTCGACCCGCGGTTACGGGTAATTTTTTGCCAGGTCCAGAACTATAAATTCTTTGCAGGGTAATTAGAAGAAGTACTATCAGTGGGACCCATTTGTATGGTCTTCACGTGACTAAAAAAAAAAGGGTTTTACAGTGCTTACTTATTTCTGTGAAGAAGAAACTTTTGGTTCACTGACCGCCAAATATAGTTAGCAGTTTAAAGGTAAATGGCATTCAGCCCCTTATGGTTTGCTCGTCTTGTCAAACAGAGCCCTGAGATTTCAATTTGGAGTAACTACCCTAACGTTTTCAAACAGAACCCCGTTCAAGACCTCGTCCCTATCTTCGTTTTTCCCCTTATTTTATCATAGCCATCAATTTTTTGATCGTCACTCTTCCAAAATCTTCCTCTCATGATGTTAAATCTTTTGAAAATCAATTTCCATTTCAGAATCCGTTTGCTCATAGGAAATCTAATTTTACCAGCATCTCTTGGCATGATATTAGCATCACCACCTCAGAAACTCCCATCAAACCTCTACCAATCCCATCTTTTTTTATTTATCCGCTCCCCTCATTATTTACTGTACGCCTCCTAAACAGCAGTCTCCAATGTCAACTCATACAACACCTCTCCAGCAGGCCGACCAGACTACCTCACAGGTTTATTTTCAAATGCCTCAAGTCCAGACCTATCGGGTTCCACCTCGTCTGCATCTACCAGCTCTTCAAATCCTAGGCCCACTTCCTCCATGCCAACCGACAACCACCCAAAACCGAGCTGTCACAAGATCTCAACACAATTTTCTGTGATCTTGTCACCACCACCGATCTCAGCACTCCTTCTACCTATAAGCAAGCACAAAAATATCCATAGTGGTGAACAGCCCTTCAAGATGATTTTGATGCACTCGTAATAAAGTCAAACTTGTTTTTTTGTTCCTTCTCGCACGTCCCAAAATATTGTTGGTTACAAGTAGCGGTTTCGTATCAAATGGAAAGCTCATCACTACAAGAAAAATGGCATCTAGCAACCGTCAAAAAACGTTGTCATAGCCGAAATGACCGTTGCCATTCCCTATAGTTGTGGTCATACACTGCTGCTGTAGGTCTCGCTGCGATAGACATATGGTAGCGGCCATATGTCTTTCCTCCGTCAGATACTTATGTCCCATATCGCAGCGGCCAATGACCGCTGTTGTAGGTCTATGGCAACATTACGCAGACCGTTGCGATAGGCCTATGGCAACATTATGCGGACCGTTGCTATAGCTTTCTTGGTTTCTTATCACATGTGATCGGTACAAGGCCCGTCTCGTTGCCAAAGGATTGACGCAACGCCCATGTATCAACTTTTCTTCTACTTTCAGTCCAGTTGTAAAACCAACCACTGTATGTTTTGTGCTGTCCCTAGTAAACCACCACGGCAGGGCACTATGTCAACTAGACATCAACAACGCCTTTCTTCAAGATCACTTAGAGGAAGAAGTGTACATGCACAAATCAAAGGTTTTTGAACATCCTGAGCTTCCATTTCATGTATGTCGGCTAAAAAAAGCAATCTGCAGACTCAAACAGGCGCCTCATGCTTGGTAGAATGAGCTGAAACAATTTCTCGTCACCTATGGCTTTCAAAAGTCACACTCGGACAGCTCTCTTTTTATTCTCCATCACTCTAGTGTGGTTCTATATGCCTTGGTCTATGTGGACAACATCATTCTTTGTGGCAACAACAAGACTGCTCTATCTAATGTCATTGTCAATCTTTCCTATCGTTTCTCTCTCAAGGATCTTAGACATTTAAATTGCATCCTTGGGATTGAAGTGGTTCGTCGTAAGGATGGTGTTCTTCTTTCTCAATCCAAGTACATTGCTGATCTGCCCCACAACTTCTTCAAATCTCCATGGTGGTTCATCCTCTACAGATGCAAAAATGTATCGCACACGGCCATAGGCAAGCTTCAATATCTCACTTTCGCTCCCCCTGATATTAGCTTTGTCATCAACAAATTATCTCAGTTCATCAACGAATTATCTCAGTTCATGCATTCACCATCTTCAATCCATTGGCAATCCGTCAAGCATCTCCTTCGATATCTCAAGCACACCATACTTACAGCCTTCTTCTTCGAAAAATATCACCACCAAATCTTCGTGCATACTCAGACACTAATTGTGTCACGACCCGAACCCACGGGCAGGCCCGCGAGCTAGGCACGTGACCGGCCGCAGACCCAATGGACTCCAACCAAGGGCTCTGCTAGGCCTTACTCACTAAAACCTGTACACAATTCTAAGCTCATACATTAACTAACACCATAACATGAATTTCTAAAGATGTCCTTACAACTCTTTCCCAAATCATCTCTACTGAAATCCTCTAAATAGACCGATAGCATTTATTTTAAAGAAACCTCCTAAAATTAAGCTACGAACAATTCAAATAAATAACTGGCAGTTCTACAATTTCTCAAGGGCTTAAACAACTTCCTAACGAGCATCTCCCGCGGCTTCATTCTCATTTCCCTCGCAATACTCATGTTCATCTAGTTGATCGCCTGAAAACATTTATAAAACGGGGTGAGCTTGGGGCCCAGTAAGTACACAAACCATATCCCTAAAATAGATTTTGGGATTCATAAAAAAAACATGAAACATGCCATGGTTTTCTTCAATTTAAAACTGGTAAACATTTCACAAGAGATACTATGCATATATATACTTTTGAAAGCAATTCATCGAAGATTCTCAGAAACGAAGTATGACATCAAGTATGCTCATCAATAACTATCACAGTTCATCATAACATAGGCATGTTGCGGTCAGCGTACGTTCCCCCCTGACTAGGGCCCACAATCCCTACTCCACCTGGGATGAACATTATTTGGTCAGGGTATGCGCCCCCCGACTAGGGCCCACAATCCCTCCTTCGTCCGGGATACATATTGGTGTGGACGCAAGGGCGCACCACGAGCAACAGTACTGTGCGTCAACGTATCGTCCCGTTGACCAGGACCCAACAATCCAACTTTTCCCCGTGGATATGGGGCGCAACAACCAAGCCAGAAATACCGTCTCATTCAACATAAGCCAACTTTAAACACTACTCATAGAAAACATTCCATGGCATTTTTGATGTATTTTATCATCAAACAATTTACACAAAAGCAGTAGCGTGCAAAAAGCTTTAAACTTTTAATTGAACAATTCATTTGTACATATACATAGACGGAAAATAGGGTATACGGAGGAATATGGCAGGGGTACTTACCTGGATAGCTAAGCGGTTCTGGTTCTTGTTCCCAAACCTGCCCTAACTCTTGTCTATCGAAACCTAAACAATAAAGAGATGTTATTTATTTTTCGCTCAATCATACCTAAACATTAAGTTTCACACACATACCTAAGTTAACATACACCTATACACACCACTACTACACACATGTACTCTCACTATATCATCTCTGCGTTGCCTACTACACCAACAACACACATACACCCTCCACTTGCATGCTATCTCACAACACTCATATAATTTCAAGCAGTTTCCCCCTTCCTTTTACACAACTATACACACACGAAAACACAACAAATACCTCAAACACCTGCTGCCTTATTACAGCCCCCTTTTTCAGCAGTCTTCTCCTTCCTGTTTACACCTCTACGCACACACAAAACAGCAACAACCTCACGCAATCGCTGCCCTTTGGCAGCCCCATTATAGCAGGTTTTTCTTTCCTTTTTACACCTCTACACTCGCACACAAAACAGTAATAGCCTCACGCAATTGCTGCCATTTGGCAGCCCCATTACAGCAGGTTTTTCTCCCCCACTTTACACCTCTAGACACGCACACAAACAGCAACAGCCTCACACAATTTCTGCCCTTTGGCTGCCCCATTACATAAGGTTTTTCTTCCCTTTTTACACCTCTACATGCACACACGAAACAGCAACCGCCTCATGTAATTGCTGTCCTTTGGCAGCCCCATTACAGCAGGTTTTCCTCCCTTTTTACACCTCTACACACCCACACGAAACAGCAACCGCCTCATGTAATTGCTGTCCTTTGGCAGCCCCATTACAGCAGGTTTTCCTCCCTTTTTACACCTCTACACACGCACACAAAACACCCACACACCCGCTGCCGATGGCACATCGCATTTTCACGCATGCACACCAAAAACAATTCACACACTCCGCTGTTGTTTGTGGCAGCCTCTTCCCTCTCACACACATCGCACACCGCAGCGCCAACCCACACACTCACGTTGCCCTACGGCAGCTTCTCCCCCTCTCCTTCACTCTCAATTACACACATATCACAACACCCTCTCATGGAAATACCCACACCTGGGCAGCCCTTTTTCCTCTCCCTTTTCCACCTTGCACACACACAAAATCACAGCAGCAGTAGCAGCCCCTTTTGGTGTTTCCTCCCCATCCTTTTCACGCATAAAAGCACCCTACGCACTGCCGAAACAGCCTTCACATAGCTGTCCTCGGCAGTCCTCTTTTTTTCCTTTTCACCCTCCTAAACACCCACACAGCACAGCGCCATGGCTGCCCACCATGGCAGCCCTTTTCCCCTCACTTTTCCACCTTTACGCTCACCTACGCACCACAAAAATACACACATGACACAGCACCACAGTTGCCCACCTTGGCAGGCCCTTCTTCCTCCATGCCGTTACCCGCAGCGCACAACAACACACAGCACATACAAGCTGCCCTTGGCAGCCCCACCCCACCATATATTCTCACAATCTCACGAACTTACCTGTATACGCAACACATGTACCCAGCACACACATGCACTCAGCACTCACGCAGCTCACATACACAACCCAAACCCGTCAACTACAATCCTCTACGGCAGTCACCAACCCCACACTTCACCCAGCTTAACACGAAAACTCAATTCATGAACTCACTGAACTTATGGCAGCAACCATAACAGTTTCTCTCAGCAGTTTACATCTCTCTCCCATTACCTGTTACGCACACAAATACCCACACATCTTCTCCTATCTTTTGTCATAGACCCACTTCACATATAAACACATACATAACACTCCACGGCTGCACATACAGCAGCCCACTTCAGTCTAATATCTCTCTCCCTCTCTATCTTGCTTCTTACACCCAACAGAACATACACAATACACATGAGCATGTCACGGCTATATTTACTACAGCCATAACCCTTCACGGCACAATCATATAGCAACCACGGCAGCCCATGGCTGCATCGCCGCCCTCTTCTCTCGGATCTCTTAACCATAGGAGCACGAGGCCACCCATAGCCCAATTTCCTTCACAGCCCCGCACCGTCCGTTTCCTCACGGCCATAAACCCAGCAAAAAGAAAAAAATAATACCTCACGGCTGCCCCCTTAAAGCTATTAAATAACATTGAGAAAAAGTTAGGAGACTTACCGGAAAACTTCGCCGGAAAGAGAATCCTCCAATCCCTTCCCCAAAGAGCCCTCTCTACTTCTCTCTTTCTCTATCTCGATCTGTTGCCTTCCGAAGCCAAGGTTGGCTGCCCACGATTCCTACACTATATATATATCAACCCTAATTTGTATAATTACCATAAGTCCCCCTACCATTCCCTAAGCCATTTAAATTCTACTAGAGACTTTTATTATTACAAAAAAATGTCCATTATATTTATTTATGAAAGATGGCGCATTAAAAGAACTTAATGGTTTATTACCTACCCCGCTACACTAATCCGTTGCTAACACCTGTTAATAAGGTCTATACGTTAACAAAAAAAATTGTCACTAAAGATTTCAATCACTATTAATAACATCTATTAACGTTAGTTTATAGCTTTGATTTTAAAGTTGTCGCTAAAGATTTTATTTATAGTGTCTCCCCAGATTTGACGCTATAAGCCGCACAAATAATATACCAATGCTAGGTAATAGTTCGTCGCCAGAAGTTTTAAGTTGTTAAAAGTATTTTATTTATTTATTTATTATTTATTTATTTTTTTAGGGTTCGGGGTATTACAAATTGGGCTGGTGACCAACATGACCGAACCTCAACATCAGCTTATGTCATTTATCTCGGCAACAATCTTACTAGTTGGTCCTCTAAAAAGGAAAAACCCCAAAATCTTAGGCAAGCTTTGCAATAAAATAGAAAAACCTAATTATTTATTAAAACCTTTTGCGACAAACCAGGGAGCATTATTTTTATAAACTTTAGCGACACTTTTTAAATGAAATATTGTAGATTAGTGAAGCTGAGTGTTATAGTTTATGACCCTTAGCGACAAGTTTATCTTAGATATCATAAGTTATAATTTAACGATAACAGTTATAAATTATATTGATTGAACTCTTTAGTGACGACTAGCGTGACCAAATTTTATCGACAAACTTTAGCGATAATTTTTTAGGCTTAATGAAAAATTAAAAGGGGGTTACTTGGAAATTCAACTCTTCATTTTTTGGAAAACTAAATTAAAGAGGGAGCAAGGGATAGAAGTCAGAGCTTAAAAAATGCATTTGAGATATTAATCCCATTTCTGTTACAGATAGAGAGAGATACAGAACGAAGAGAGTGAGAGAGAAAGGGAGTCAGAGAAAGAGATAAACACAACAACAGAAAGAAAGAGAGAAAAAGAAGAAATTTGTATGTGTGTGCTCGTGACTAAGACAAAAGGAAATATGCACAGAGAAGGGGAGAAAGAAGGCTAACGGTGTCGGATTCCGATGAGGCGATTTGGTATTTGGTAAGCCCTCTTGTTGTGATTCAATGTATTTGTGGGCATTGTAGCAATTATGTAGAATATGTGGGTGCATAAGTTATATGAAATTGAGAAAAAAAATGAATGAAGGAGATTGAAGGCAGCCATGGTTGCCATGGTGATACCAACGAGGAATATATGTTGTGATTGTGTGGGTTTGTGTGAGTGTTCATGCGAGAGAAGAAGCAGTCGTGGGTTTAAAGACAGAAAAATGGTAGTGAGTAGCTGTGGGGTGGGGAGAGAGAGAGAGAGAGAGAGAGAGAGAGCCGCTGCAAAGGTGTTGTGCGTGGGTTGGATGGGAAGATGAGTGTAGTGTGTGTCTATGGTGTGATATGTGTTTTGATTGAGTGTGTATATCGTGAAGATAGGGGTTGCAGCCGTGAAAGAAATGGGTTTGAGAGTGCATGTGTTGGTGTGAGTGTTTGGTAAGAATTGTACACGCCACTCAGCCAAAGAAAGATGATAGAGAGTTGGCCGAGAAATATATCGACCAATTCCAATTGTGGAAATCCTAGCTATCCTTAGGGAAAAATTTTAGCTTGCAGCGCCGCTACAGTTGATAGTGAACTTGGTAGACACACGAGACAGAAAATCTCGTGCTAACGAGAGTGGAGGTTCGAGTCCTCTTCAAGGTTTAATATTGAGAATGCTCATTGAATGAGCAATTCTCTCGGATCAAATTGTATTGATGGTTGTATGCATTTTTGTGTGTGTAGTGGGTTTGGTGGGAGTGTCGTGTGTGTGTAATTGGACAACAATAAGCTGCCGTCACAGTGTGTGCACCATAAGAGTGATTGTGTGTATATATTGTAAGTTTTGAGTGCGTCGTGAGGGAGTGTTTGTGAGAGTTTGTGTGTATGTGATTTCAGCGAGTGTGAATTAGTGGGTTTATGCAGCACAGTGCTACACTGTACTTGCATAGTTGTATCACGTCACTGTTGTGTATCGTACGATATTTGGAAAATACTAAAACTTTACAAAAAGTTTCTTAGGGTAATATTAGAATTATTGTTAAAATTTCATGATTTGATGACATTGTTTGGCATTTTTAATATTTTCTACAAGTTTAGTTTTTCTAAAATTTGTTTGGAGTCTGTAAAAGTGTTATTAATTCTGGAAAAAATATTGTAATATTTTTATGATATAAAGAAGTTTTCAACTTGGGTTTTATAAATTGAGTTGGTTTAGTACTGAATCCCTATTGTATTTGATTCAGTAAAACGAATGATTTTAAAATAGTTTTGACACTTTTTAAATCCTTATTTCAGTTTTGGATACTAATTGCTATTTTAGGCTTTTCTGGTATTAAAGAAAATTAATTTTATTTAAACTAATGAAAATTCATAGTATAACTTGTTATGCTATTTTAAGCTATAAAATTATTTTATAAGGATTTTTAATGAAGTTTGGGGTGTCTTAATACCTTATAGATAGTAAGGAGTTATTAGTTAAGTTGGCCGTCCATATTTTTTTGTTTCGGTTTAGGTTAAGAGTATGGAGTGAGTAATTAGCATAGGATTTATAGTGGTATGATGTGGAATTTGTTCTAATAAGTAAATTCTCAATTTAGGTTAAATCGAGGAATTTGAACAAGTTCAATAGCAACTCATAGCTTGGACTGAGGTAAGAGATTTCTATCCGAAACCCGATTAATCAAATTGATCTCGTATGTATTTTATTTTTATTTGTCATCGAAATTGTTTGAACTCCGTTACATTGATAAAAAAAAATGTTTATTGCCTTGAAAACCTTTTGTTGAGCCTTAAAATGTTCATTGAAATACTTATCCATGCCCATTATTAATTACTCGTTGGGTATCGATTTATTCGTTGTCTTAGTGATTATTGCACTCTGTATATTAACATAAGTTAGTGTATTGAAGCGTTCTAAGGATGGTGTTTATTGGGGGTGTGATAAGGATGGTCTGTTATGGCGAAAAACGCTAGCACCTTAATGGTCTAGCCAGTATACATATGCATATGTAGTTGTCAGTGTTAGTGGGCACCGCTAGATTAATTGGAAGACTTAGAGCCTTGATTTGGAACGAATGTAGTTTCTATCGTTTTGTCAGTTAAGCCTGCAAGGAAAAACATTTTTTGCAGTTCTTTGTTCCGTATACTTTGTTCTGTGTGCTTTAATTGTTAGATTGTTAATTTGGAAATTGTAGAAGCTCTGGTATACGTTGAATCTATTTTAAGGGATTCAGATTATCTGTACCACTAAGGTGATCGATTGATTGATTGACTAACACTTCAGAAATTTCGGGGTGTAAAAAACGCACTATTGCTCAGTCGTCCATAGAGGCCGAACATCGTGTTGTGGTCGGTGCAGTGGCTTAAAACAAATTGGATAACCAATCTCTTACATGAAATTCGGGCTCGTCTCTCAAGTTTTCCTACAATGCACTGTGACGATATTAGACAGCCTATTTGGGTCACAAACCGGTCTTTCATAGTCGCATGAAGCATATCACTATTGACTTCCACTTTGTTCATGATCAAGCTCAACAGAAAAAGATCAACGGCATTCATGTCTACACTGCTGATCAACACGCTGACACATTCACCAAAGCTTTCTGCAAAAAGCAATTCGAACAGCATATTGT
Organism: Escallonia herrerae; assembly: GCA_033070095.1. NCBI lineage: Eukaryota > Viridiplantae > Streptophyta > Magnoliopsida > Escalloniales > Escalloniaceae > Escallonia > Escallonia herrerae. The sequence goes on along the minus strand of JAVXUP010003725.1, from coordinate 31,798 downwards.
CAAAGTAGGAGTTGTTGATACCACTCTTAACTTGAAGGGGGAACAATGGAGCAATATTAGGGGCTTTTCGAAAATGAGGAATTAAAAATACTTACCTTCGACAAAAAGCACATGATTCTAGCCATTCTTTGATTGCAAGTACTCCTTGGGGAAAGCCCATAATTCTAGCCATTGTAAATACCTACCTTGTATTAACAAGTTTGATAACTCACATCTCTTGTATTAAAGGATATAATATCAATGCAAAAGATAACCTTTTGAAAGAATGCTAAACTCCTTTAATATTAAGTTTAGGTCTCGAATAGCTCAGACATAGGTAGAGAGATACCAATCACAAACCCCACCCCACGGGCACGCACACACCAAACTATCGTCGCACCAGTGGAAACAAAATCCAAACAGAACACAGGAAGGAAAAAAACATAAAGAATCTCAATATAGACAACCTCCATTGAAATCAATGGGTGGGTGGGCAGTAGAGAATCTAGACGGAATCTAAAATCAATACAGACAACCTCAGTACGGAATCTCCAAAGTTGTTAGTGGTGGTGGTCGGCTTTTGTGGCTATTGGTGAAGGCTGATGGTTGGGTGGGCAGTATATGGCAATGGGGGTGTAGTGGTTAGGTCGGTACTTGTGTTGGTGAAGGAGGTATGGCGACGGTGGAATGGTGGTTGGATCTGTAATAGTGGTAGTGCTAGGTATGGTGATCAGGATGGTGGTGCTGGTTCAAATATGTGACGGTGGTGGTGCTGGTATGGTGAAGGTGGAGGTTGCAGGAACGGTGGGGGCGATCTAAGTGTCAAATGGTTGAAGGAGGTAGTGGTGGTGGTGGTGGGGTGTAGCAGGTAGGAGTGATGGCGGGTGTTGTGCATCACGGTGGTGGTGTATGTTGTTTCCCGTAGTGGTGGGATGTGGCACTTGGGTGGTGTTGTTTAGCATGGCGGCGGTTGTTGCCTATAGCATGGTGGTGGGGGTGTAGCGACTGGGAGGGGTGGGTATTGTGGGGCGTGGTTGTAGGTGTTGTCAAGTGTGGTGGTGCGGTGTAGCGTCTGAAAGCGGTGGGTGTTAGTGTTTTCCTCACAGTTTTACATTCTACGTCATCCTATTATGACAAATAACTAGAGAAATTCCTAGCCACGTGGATCAGCTTTCGTAGCTGTCCTTTTATCCTCTCTCTTGAATTTTTAATGTTTTTCAGCTTCATTTAGCCGTCAAACTCTTTCGGTCAAAAAGATAAGTGTTAAAAGTACTGATTTGATACGTTCTAAATACGGAGTAATAAGGTTTTGTTGATATTTAGGTACAAAGATTTGCTATCGGCCCCTATCATTTATTAAATTGTATAAGTATCACTTACCACTTAAATCTCAATATTTTTTTGCTTTTCAGTTTCTGTTCCTTTCTTCTTGCTTCAGAGTTCTGCGTGGTTAGTCATGCCTGATCTTCATGGTCAGTACTCAAACCAATCCTAAAACCCCATTGGATCTATGATTCATTCGTTTGTAAATGGTTTCCTCCAGGTACTTTCCTGAACTGGCGGGTTGAGGCTGAAAATTCACATAATTGTTTTTTGATCTTGATTTTGATGAGATTGTAGCTTTATGTAGTTTTACTGTGATATCTTGAATGCGTAGATTAGGTGCGACTTGGTGGTGGGTTTAAGGTAGTTGTGGTGGACACGACAAAAGTGGTGGTGGTGGTGGTGGGGGGAAGGTTGTAGGTCGGGTTTGGTGAAAGTGACCTTGAATGGTGTTGCATTGTGACCTTCAATGGTGCTTGAATTCGTGATTTTATTCTTGTGACCTTCAATTGGCGATGGCCACCGGAATATGAGAATGGTCGTATGGTGTTGGTCCACGGCACTGGTGTAGCGGCGCTTCGAGGCGGTGGTGAATGGACATGTTCAACTATAGAAGTTTTGACACCTAAATATTTTTTATGCTCCGACCCATTGCCTCGTGGGAAGGTCATGCGGATGACACAATATAGATTTCCCTACATAGAAGGAGAATTTTAGACCGCTACTCGACCGTATGAAGATAACTATAATCTTATATATCCACGGGATACTTGTCATTAATATTTTTAGCGACTTTAACTGGTTACTTAAAAAAATACCGTTAAAAATTATCGTGTAAAATCTAGTGGCAGTTAATATCTAGTAACCGTTAATTATTGTTGTAGGAGGGGTAGCACCTATCTTCGAGAAACCAAAGGTTTTTTTTTTCTTTCATAAAAACTTTAGCTGATTTTGAGTGCAGTTGCCGCATTGCGAAAGCAAGAAAGTTCGCAGCTGGGTTCAGCTCGGATACGCGAGGGGTTTTATTTGGCAAAACAGCCGATACGAGCAAAGCATAGAGACTAAATGGCAAAGCATAGAGCCTAAATGGCAAAACAGCCGATACGAGCAAAGCATAGAGACTTTTCTGACAAATTTTTAATTTCCTAGTTTGTTCATGATTTCAAGCATCCTAGAATTGCTTCCTTTAATGAATTATTACTCTACAAGGATTCCTAAGGAAGCTTTTCCTATATATCGACTTACCAAATTTCGACCGGGATTCGTATTGAATCTTCTCTATATATCGCAGGGAGCGTATTTTGGGTCTCTCGCCTTCTCTCCTATATAGATACATAGAGGTGTGGTTATCACTATCAGATCACAAATTCTAGAGTTTCGCTCCTTTTCGTTCTAGGGTTTTTCCTCATGGCGGCCAATGTTGAGAATTTGGTGTTCAAGGGATCTAACGATACACAGAGGTTAGAAGGCCTGGAGAAGAAGATGAGAGTTCCGGAGGAAGCAGAGAAAGAAGGCGCAGAGCTCGAGAGGGGTTCGTTGGAGAAAGGGAAGGCAACTGCGGAAGTGGAGATGGGTTGGTGGGCAATGCTGGGAGAATCCGCGGCAGGTGTAGATGACGGACAAGTGTTGGTTGAGTTGGAGGATTTACTGCCTCCGCTTGATCGGACGAAGACGGCCACGGAGGAGGAGAGGATAGAGTTGCTCCACGTAACTGAAGAGGCTGAGGAGAGAGAGAGGAAGACGCTGTGGCTTTTCAGAACATGAGACGCTAACCAAGCACGCCATATTCTTGGTCCTTTTTCTTTTTTTAGGTTTGTTAATGTGGAATAATAGCAAATATCCTTTTATCTTTTGTCTGGGATCTTAGCTTGAAATTAGGCAAAGCAAAGCATGAATAAAAGTTCAACTTAACTAGCGAGTTTCTTTCCTGCTCATTCCTTTGCCTTTTCCGGTGATTTTCGTGTCTACTGCTTCGCTTGTTTAGCTTGTAGATCAGGTTGCCATGCCTGTTCGCGTGGCTTCTCCTTTACAGGCCTGGTCATTGTCTATTGTCCATCCGGTGATCTCCAGAGCAATGATAGTCCAATGGTACTTTAGACTATCTTCCTTTGGATTGTTTGGGTAGTGATCAGGTCTTAATTAGATCGTTTAGTTTCAAATCCTAGTTGTAACCCTTCTTGAACAGAAAACTCAGAGCTACTCGCAACATTTAATGCTCCCCATTTCATTCTTCCTGGTGCTCAATGGATAATGTCTCCCTATCGCTTAGGCTCTTTTTCTTGCTTTATTGGTGCTTCTAGATCAAAACGATGAAGATAGTCTCTTTCGAGTTTGGTCATGATGGGCGCTGCGCACAGCTTCTATTTGTTGCCTCGGCCAAAATTTTGTTCTGAAACTTAATTTTTTGTAGCGTACAATATTGCACTAGCTTTTGACATCACACACTATTGAACATTGTCCGTAAATCATCAAAGATTAACAGTAAAATGACACCTATTAAATTCAAATAAGAAATGTAAACATAAGAAGGAATGACTTAATTTAGTGTTCATCTTCAAGTTCAAAAGTGTCTATCGTAACAACAAAAGCTTCATCACTGCAGGCATCGGCATTTCGAACAGCATATTCTTAGCAGAGCTTTTGGTTCTTTATTTTGAGGCGCTTTTCGTTTTTTTCCCTTTCCATTTACCATTTAAATCTTTTCATAGCAGTAATTGATAACAATTTGTAGGGAGGATCAAGAACTGTTGCCACAACTAGTTTAACATTGTAAGACTCCTAATATTTTAACAACTTAGGATGGCCGTGCTTGTTGACACTTGATTCTCACTTTCCATCTATTACATTATATGCAAGGACGTGAGAGAGAAAGCTGAATGCTAAATTGGCTAAACCTAAAATAATATTTTTATAGCACATATTTTAGGGTAACCAGTACACGACCCTAACTTAATTGGGACTTACAGTCGATCCAAATATGGATCAAATTTCAACAGGTCTCTGTTTTATATTCTCGTATGCACCCCTCTTTTGGCAACGAGTGGGATCGACCCGCAGTTACGGGTAATTTTTTGCCAGGTCCAGAACTATGAATTCTTTGGAGGGTAATTAGAAGAAGTACTATCATTGGGACCCATTTGTATGGTCTTCACGTGACTCAAAAAAAAAGAAAAGAGTTTTATAGTGCTTGCTTATTTCTGTGAAGAAGAAACTTTTGGTTCGCTGACCGCCAAATATAGTTAGCAGTTTAAATGGTAAATGGCATTCAATCCCTTATGGTTTGCTCGTCTTGACAAACAGAGCCCTGAGATTTCAATTTGGAGTAACTACCCTAACGTTTTCAAACAGAACACCGTTCAAGACCTCGTCCCTATTTGGGTAGTTCCCCTTATTTTATCATAGCCATCAAAATAGGGACGAGGTCTTGAGGTTTTTCCCCTTATTTTATCATAGCCATCAATTGTTTGATCCTCACTCTTCCAAAATCATCCTCTCATGATGTTAAATCTATTGAAAATCAATTTCCATTTCAGAATCCGTTTGCTCAAAGGAAATCTAATTTTACCAGCATCTGTTGGCATGATATTAGCATCACCACCTTAGAAACTCCCATCAAACCCTCTACCAATCCCATCTTTTTTTATTTATCCGCTGCTCTCATTATTCACTGTACGCCTCCTAAACAGCAGTCTCCAATGTCAACTCATACAACACCTCTCCAGCAGGCCGACCAGACTACCTCACAAGTTCATTTTCAAATACCTCAAGTCCAGACATATCGGGTTCCACCTCGTCTGCATCTGCCAGCTCTTCAAATCCTAGGCCCACTTCCTCTATGCCAACCGACAACCACCCAAAACCGAGTTGTCACAAGATCTCAACACAATATTCTGTGATCTTGTCACCACCACCGATCTCAGCACTCCTTCTACCTATAAGCAAGCACAAAAATATCCATAGTGGTGAACAGCCCTTCAAGATGATTTTGATTCACTCGTAATAAAGTCAAACTTGTATTTTTGTTCCATCTCGCACGTCCCAAAATATTGTTGATTTCAAGTAGCGGTTTCGTATCAAATGGAAAGCTCATCACTACAAGAAAAATGGCATCTAGCAACCGTCGAAAAACGTTCATAGCCCAAATGACCGTTGCCACTCCCTATAGTTGTGGTCATACACTGCTGCTGTAGGTCTCGCTGCGATAAACATGGTAGCGGCGTTGGATACTTATGTCCCATATCGCAGTGGCCAATGACCGCTGCTGTAGGCCTATGGCAACATTATGCGTACCGCTGCTATAGCTTTCATGGTTTCTTATCACATGTGATCGGTACAAGGCTCGTCTCATTGCCAAAGGATTCACGCAACGCTCATGTATCAAACTTTTCTTCTACTTTCAGTCCAGTTGTAAAACCAACCACTGTATGTATTGTGTTGTCCCTAGCAAACCACCGCGGCAAGGCACTATGTCAACTAGACATCAACAACGCCTTTCTTCAAGATCACTTAGAGGAAGAAGTGTACATGCACAAATCGAAGGCTTTTGAACATCCTGAGCTTCCATTTCATGTCTGTCGGCTAAAAAACGCCATCTACAGACTCAAACAGGCGCCTCATGCTTGGTAGAATGAGCTGAAACAATTTCTCGTCACCTATGGCTTTCAAAAGTCACACTCGGACAGCTCTCTTTTTATTCTCCATCACTCTAGCGTGGTTCTATATCTCTTGGTCTATGTGGACGACATCATTCTTTGTGGAAACAACAAGACTGCTCTATCTAATGTCATTGTCGATCTTTCCTATCGTTTCTCTCTCAAGGATCTTGGACATTTAAATTGCATCCTTGGGATTGAAGTGGTTCGTCGTAAGGATGGTGTTCTTCTTTCTCAATCCAAGTACATTGCTGATCCGCCCCACAACTTCTTCAAATATCCATGATGGTTCATCCCCTACAGATGCAAAAAACTATCGCACACGGCCATAGGCAAGCTTCAATATCTCACTTTCACTCCCCCTGATATTAGATTTGTCATCAACAAATTATCTCAGTTCATGCATTCACCATCTTCAATCCATTGGCAAACCGTCAAGTATCTCCTTCGATATCTCAAGCACACCATACTTACAGCCTTCTTCTTCGAAAAATATCACCACCAAATCTTCATGCATACTCAGACACTGATTGGGCTAGTGACCAACATGACCGAACCTCAACAACGGCTTATATCATTTATCTCGGCAACAATCTTACTAGTGGGTCCTCTAAAATGGCAAAACCCTAAAATCTCAGTCTAGCTTTACAATAAAATAGAAAAACCAATTTATTTATTAAAACCTTTACCGACAAACCAGAGAGCAATATTTTTATAAACTTTAGCGACACTTTAGAAATGAAATATTGTAGATTAGTGGAGCTGAGTGTTATAGTTTATGACCCTTAGCAACAAGTTTATCTTAGATATCATAAGTTATAATTTAACGATAATAGTTATAAATTATATTGATTGAACTCTTTAGTGACGACTAGCGAGACCGAATTTTGTCGACAACCTTTAGCGATAATATTTTAAGCTTAATGAAAAATAAAAAGGGGGAACTTGAAAATTCAACTCTTTATTTTTTGGAAAACTAAATAAAAGAGCGAGCAAGGGACAGAAGTCGGAGCTTAAAAAATGCATTTGAGATATTAATCCCATTTCGGTTACAGATAGAGAGAGATACAAAACGAAGAGAGTGAGAGAGAGAGAGAGAGAGAGAGAGAGAGAGAGAGGGAGTCAGAGAAAGAGATAAACACAACAACAGAAAGAAAGAGAGAAAAAGAAGAAATCTGTATGTGTGCTCGTGACTATGACAAAAGGAAATATGCACAGAGAAGGGGAGAAAGAAGGCTAACGGTGTCGGATTCCGATGAGGCGATTTGGCATTTGGTTAGCCGTCTTGCTGTGATTCAATGTATTTGTGGGTATTGTAGCAATTATGTAGAATATGTGGTTGCATAGGTTATATGAAAGTGAGAAAAAAAATGAATGAAGGAGATTAAGGGCAGCCATGGCTGCCATGGTGATACCAACGAGGAATATATGTTGTGATTGTGTGGGTTTGTGTGAGTGTTCATGCGAGAGAAGAAGCAGCCGTGAAGGTCCTGTGGGGTTTAGAGACAGAAAAATGGTAGTGAGTAGCTGTGGGTTGGGGAGAGAGAGAGAGAGAGAACGCCGCTGCAAAGGTGTTGTGCGTGGGTTGGATGGGAAGATGAGTGTAGTGTGTGTCTATGGTGTGATGTGTGTTTTGATTGAGTGTGTATAACGTGAAGATATGGGTTGCAGCCCTGAAAGAAATGGGTATGAGAGTGCATGTGTAGGTGTGAGTGTTTGGTAAGAATTGTACATGCCACTCAGCCCAAGAAAGATGATAGAGAGTTAGTCAAGAAATATATCGACCAATTCCAATTGTGGAAATCCTAGCTATCCTTAGGGAAAAATTTTAGCGTGCAGCGCCACTATAGTTGATAGCGAACTCGGTAGACACACGAGACACAAAATCTCGTGCTAACGAGCGTGGAGGTTCGAGTCCTCTTCAAGGTATAATATTGAGAATGCTCATTGAATGAGAAATTCTCTCGGATCAAATTGTATTGATAGTTGTATGCATTTTTGTGTGTGTAGTGGGTTTGGTGGGAGTGTCGCGTGTGTGTAATTGGACAACAATAACTCACATCTCTTGTATAAAAGGATATAATATCAATACAAAAGATAACCTTTTGAAAGAATGCTAAACTCCTTTAATACTAAGTTTAGGTCTCGAATAGCTCTGACATATGTAGAGAGATACCAATCACAAACCCCCACCCCACGTGCACACACACACCAAACTATCGTCGCGCCACTGGAAACAAAATCAAAACAGAACACAGGAAGGAAAAAAAACATAAAGAATCTCAATACAGACAACCTCCATTGAAATCAACGGGAGGGTCGGCAATACAGAATCTAGAAGGAATCTTAACAGTTGAAATCAATACGGAATCTCCATAGTCGTCAGTGGTGGTGGCCGGCTTTTGTGGCTGTTGGTAAAGGCTGATGGTTGGGTGGGCGGTATATGGCTATGGGGGTGTGCACCACAAGAAAATATGTATTTTGCGACGGAGTTTTAGCGACGGAAGGTATTCCGTCGCTAAACATGTCTTTAAGCGACGGAATATACCGTCGTTAAAACTCCGTTGCAAAATACTATTACCGACGGAAGACACCGTCGGTAATAGTATTTTGCAACGGAGTTTTAACGGCGGACTTTTAGCGACGGAATTACCATCGCTAAATATTTTTTATAAAATTAGTAATTTTGAGTTTTTTTTTAAAATTATTTAAACAACGGAATAAAACCGTCGCTAAAAATTCTGTCGCAAAAGTCTTTATAATAAGACATTCACCGACGGAGTTTTAGCGACGGACTTATTCCGTCGCTAAAGATCCTCCATTTAAATTCAGATCTGGTTTCTTTCTCTCTCCCCGTTCTCTCTCTGAAAATCTGCTCCCACCCACCGCCGTTCTCACCTCCGGCGACCCTTCTCTACGGCGACCCAGCTCCGGCGACACTCCCGTCCCCCACCCGACGCCGCTCCACCAAGCCTTGCACTCCGGTCGTGCCGCAAAGCCTCCACTGTCGCCGCCGCGCAAGGAAACCACCACTGCCGCTGCACCACCAACGCCGGCGCCGTCGTACCCCTCGAGATTTGTATGTCAATTGCCCTAAATTATCTGAATTTTTTGTTAATTTGTCTTCAATTTAGGTTACATGCCCTAAATTATCTGAATTATTTAGATTTGTATGTCAATTTAGGTTCAATTTTCTGTTAATTTGTCAATAGAGCCCCCTAATTGAACCCTAAATTGAAGTAATTGAATCCTAAATTGAATGCCCTAATTGAATCGAACCCTAAATTAAACTAATTGAACCCCTAATTAAACCCTAAATTGATTGCCCCAATCTAACCGAACCCTAATTGAACCCTAAATTGAATGCCTCAAATCAACCGAACCCTAAATTGAATCAATAGAGCCCCCTAATTGAACCCTAAATTGAAGTAATTGAATCCTAAATTGAATGCCCTAATTGAATCGAACCCTAAATTAAACTAATTGAACCCCTAATTAAACCCTAAATTGATTGCCCCAATCTAACCGAACCCTAATTGAACCCTAAATTGAATGCCTCAAATCAACCGAACCCTAAATTAAACTAATTGAACCCCTAATTAAACCCTAAATTGATTGCCCCAATCTAACCGAACCCTAATTGAACCCTAAATTGAATGCCTCAAATCAACCGAACCCCTAATTAAACCCTAAATTGATTGCCCCAATCTAACCGAACCCTAATTGAACCCTAAATTGAATGCCTCAAATCAATCGAACCCTAAATTGAATCAATAGAACCCCCTAATTGAAGTAATTGAACCCTAAATTGAATGCCCTAATTGAATCGAACCCTAATTTGAACTAATTGAACCCCTAATTAAACCCTAAATTGATTGCCCCAATCTAACCGAACCCTAATTGAACCCTAAATTGAATGCCCTAATCCAACCGAACCCTAAATTGAACTAATTGAACCCTAAATTGAATGCCTCAAATCAACTGAACCCTAAATTGAATCAATAGAACCCCCTAATTGAACCCTAAATTGAACCCTAAATTGAATGCCCTAATACAATCGAATCCTAAATTGAAATAATTCAAGCGCATCGGATATGTGAATTTTGAACAATTTTTTCCCATTTGAACATTGATCATTTGTTTGATAATTTTAGGTTGTTAATTGTGCGTTTTAGAATTGTGATTATTGATCGATGATTTTAGGTTATTAGCTGTGCATTTGAAGTAATTGCGATTATTAATTGATGATTTTAGATTGTTAATTGTGCATTGAGCATTTGAGATATTGAGATTATTGACGGAGGATGGGACCCAATTGGATTGAATGTGTGGTTTTTGTTAATTTTTATTGCATTGAGCATTTGAGAATTGAGAATTGAGGTTGTTGACGGAGGATGGGACCCAATTGGATTGAGATACCTGTTAGTTAGCGCAGACACGGACAGCACGTCTGATCGACGGTGTCCGACATTTAAAAAACAAATTAACGTATGCCGATGTGTCTGGAGGTGCGTGTCGGTGGGCGTCGGACACGTGTCCGGAGGCTTCGGACACGTGTCCAAAGGCGTCGGACACGTGTCGGTATGTGTCGGACACGTGTCCGGAGGTGTCAGACACGTATCGGACACCATATCGACACCCTATATGAGGTGTCGGAATTGAGATTGTTGACGGAGGATGGGACCCAATTGGATTGAAATACCTGTTAGTTAGCGCAGACACGGACAGCACGTCTGATCGACGATGTCCGACATTTAAAAAACAAATTAACGTATGCCGATGTGTCTGGAGGTGTGTGTCGGTGGGCGTCGGACACGTGTCCGGAGGCTTCGTGGACGTGTCCAAAGGCGTCGGACACGTGTCGGTATGTGTCGGACACGTGTCCGGAGGTGTCAGACACGCGGCACAATTAAGCCTAATTAGCCCTAACATAACCCAATTAAGCCAAATTAGCCATAATTAGGACTAATCAGCACTACTCGGCACAATTAAACCCTAATTAGGACTACATAACTCTAATTAGCCATAATCAACCCTAGTCAGCTATAATTATCCGAAACTATCCCTCATTAACCTTAATTAGCCCTAACATAACCCAATTAAGCCCAATTAGCCCTAATTAGGACTAAATAACCCTAATTAGTCCTAATCAACCCTAATCAGCTATAATTATTAATCATAATTAACCCTAATAACCCAGTTAGCCCTAATTAGCCCTTGTACATCCCATAATTACTCCATGTTGCCCAGAGATGGTTCAATTACTCGTTGTTTACAAACCCTGCCTTCTTTATATTAATTGTTGTTTTGAGAAGTCCATTGGCAACGAGATGGTTCAACTCGTTGCCAACGAGTTCTATTTAATGTGGAATTGGTAACATATGCAACGATCATTCTGTAGTTTTGATATTTCAGAAAGATTCTTGCATATCTTATCAATTTCTGAACACATGCATGCATAGAAACCCTTAGTTCCCGTTCAAAGGTACTCATTACAAGGTAATGCCTTGTAATGAGCCTTTGGATGTCCAGTTTGGACAGTTTGGAAAAGCTAATTGTTTATAAAACAGTATTTTGACTCATGCTTTATGTTCTATGTCGTGGATATTTGGTACACGTTCTCGTGTGTTTCTCTGGGTGCATATAGATCTGGTGTTCTAACATCCGTCAAACCTTCCTGAGCAAGGTTAGATGAATGTTAGAACACCTAATCGATGTGGTGTACTTGGAGAAATGCGGGGAGGTGCTGCCGAATTTTCCACAGACATCGGACTAAGCATGAGTTATTCACTGTTTTATAAACATGTGCTTTTCTGAATGGGATAGGACCACTACCTGTGTCAAGAGTGGAGGGGAAAATGATTGACTTGTAATGTTGTAACATCACGGGAAAAATGTAGTAACATTTTAGAACTTGGTGTTTATTGATGTGTTTTTGCACATCCGTTCATATATATATAGTGCCGATGATGATGTATGCCTAAATTATTGTTTTTCACGTGTTAATGTCTTTGTATATAATCTATATGAAGTCAGATATGGATAGGATACGGGCTATTCGTGGCCGGGCTGGACGTCGAGCTGCTTCCTCCCCGGTTAGTCCCACCTTGTCATTGCCTACTGATGACGAGGCACAGAGTGATCGCGGACAGCTATCGGGGGCCCAGCCCCAGCCGTCACCGTCACCGTCGCCCCAGCCATCGCCGTCGCCCCAGCCCCAACTCGAGCCGTCGCCCCAGCCCGACGCAGATTCATCCCACACGCGCGTGCATTCTCCATCTTCCGTGGGTTCTACCTCAGGTATAGTTGATAACGGTGTTTCGTACATTTTCGCTAGCCTTATATTTGAACTGTATTAATGTCTGTGTTTTGTAGGATCTCGACGAGGCCGTGGTCCGACACGCGGGGTACGCATCGACCCCCAGCGTAAACAGAGAGTTACGCTCACGCAGGAGGGCCTGTAAGTACTAAAAATATCACCCCATGCCTTATGTTTAAAATTTTGGGGTGTTAATTTATATTTGAACTGTATTAATTAATTTAATTACTTCTTTGGCAGGATCCTGGAGAATATTGCGAGGACGAAGATCGGCGTTCTTGTGAAGGGCCGATTCTTCGAGCCACGCCTGTACTGGAAGGACTGGGATGCCGCTGCGAGGGAGGCCCTATGGGAGGAGTGGCTGGTACGGTGAAGTATTTTTTTCAGCGTTAGTAAATGTTAAATTACAGTTTGTTTTATGTTGTTAATTTGTGTTATTGAATGCCTTACAGGAGGGGTTCACGTTTGACATGCCTCAGCAGCAGGTACTGGGGCAGCAGGCTTTCTTTGCCTACATCGGCAAGAATTACCGCCGATGGCTCCACGATGCACGGGACCGGGCGAAGAAGGCGCTGCCCGTGGGTGCCCCGATGACAGACATGGCGAGATATCCCCCACATTGGATATCTCACCGTGTATGGGGGGAGATGATAGATCGGTGGGCTACGGATCCAGGTTGGGACGCCAAGAGTAAGAGCGGGACTGAGAACAGACAGAAAAAAGATCCGACGCACACGGGGGGGTCGGTGCCACACGACATCGTCCGACACAAGAACGCGGTCGAGCACCCGGATCTGGAGGACGATGAGGTCGTAGCTCTGACGTATAATCAGACGCACGTGCGGAAGAAGGACAAGGACGAGACGCACCGGGCGGGCGACTATATTTCAGATATTGCCCGGCGGATCGATGTGAGTCAATTTATTTATGTTAATGTTTTTTCTTTCTATCCTCAATGTCTGTTTCGTTAATTAATGCCCTAACATATCGTTAAACCACTATTTTTGCAGGCCTCGTATGAACAGCTAAGGGGGTCCGAGCAGCAGTCCGGACAGCCATCAGCGTCCACTAGTACGGCTGCGAGTACTGGGGGGTTGAAGCGATGGCTGGATACGCCGGAGGTCGTGAATCGGCCGAAAGGCCGCATACGCGGCCTGCCTAGCACGACTGCTCGTGCCGTGATAGGAGCGTCCTCACCCCCTACTGCCCCTCCACAGACACCGGCTCCTCGGCCTCAGTTGGACGACGAGGAGATCCAGCGCATTGCTACAGTGGTGTGCCGGATGATCAGGGAGCAGGGCACTACTGGACAGGCCGCCCCGGCCCCGGATCAGCAGGATCCAGATCCGGGACTCGGGAACCCCTGATGAGCCCCTTCCCGTGCCGGTTCCTAGCTTCCCCCCCATGCCCGCCTTGTACTCTTCTCCCCTCTCCTAACCGGCTATATCCGGTTCCCGGCTTGTACATATATGAATTTTTTTTATAATTAATTATATATATTTCTTTCTGTATTGATTATTGCGCGTTGTTGTTGAGATTTGAAAATTGTATTACAGGTTTGGGTAATTGAAAAATAAAAAAAAAATTCAAAAAAAAAATTGACTTTTGGCGACGGATTAATTCCGTCGCTAAAGTATTCCTACAATCACTTATTTAGCGACGGAATATTCCGTCACTAAATAAGTTTTTTAACGACGGAATATTCCGTCTCAAAAATATAAATCCGTCGCTAAAGAATATAATTCGCGACGGAATATCCGTCTCTAATTAAAATAAATCCGTCGGTAAAAATGACATATTTAGCGACGGATTTAAAAATTCCGTCGCTAAACTATTAGTGACGGGCTTTTATACGAGGGATATTTAGCGACGGTGAATCCGTCGCTAATTCTTTTAGAGATGGATTTTTGGCTTTTAGCGACGGATTACCCCGTCGCTAAAACCCAGTTTTCTTGTAGTGGTTGTGGTTTGGTCACTGGTGTTGGTGAAGGAGGTATGGCGACGGTGGAATGGTGGTTGGATCTGTAATAGTGGTAGTGCTAGGTATGGTGAGGAAGGTGGTGCTGGTTCAAATATGTGATGGTGCTGGGTATAGGAATGGTGGTGATTCTTGGTCAGATCTATGATGGTGGTGGTGCTGGGTATTGATACACCTCAAATATAACTCCCAATAATTGGGGTATACCCGGCAATCCTAGTCGAACTAGGAGACTGATAATTATCTTATCAGGGTTCGTGATGTGATCCTCAAGGATCCTAACGCGATCCTAACACATCTACCTTACGGCCCAGTCCTACTAAGGCTCTTCTTCCTACCACTATATAAAGGGGTCTACCCCTCCAGGTATGGGACACGACACACATTCATGCTTTTTCAGAGTCATTATCATGTAGCTGCACTCTGACTTAAGCATCGAAGAGTTCTCCGCCGGGAATCCCACCCGGCGGTCACTCGTTTTCTGTCATACAGGTCATCGGTCCAGGCTCGGGTTTCGCAGTAGACGCGGAGCATATTTTTAGCAGCAACATTTTGGCATCATCCGTGGGACCCGCAAGCCTAGCCAACAACCTCAAGAAAAATCAAACAATCATTTTGCAAACAGCCAGTGACAACGCATCGGCACCACCAACACTAGTGCCGCCTTAGTGGGTCCCGGGTGAATTGCCGTCACAGTGACAGAAAAATATAGGGTTCAGAATTTTCAAATATCAGTTTCTACCGTCAAGCCTAGCCGCCGCCACCGTCGCACCGGCGCAACTGCCACAATCTCCCCCGACGCTACCGTTCACCACTAACAGCAACAGCGACGCCTCCAGGCAACCGCCACGTCAACCAAGGTCGCCGCCACGACAAAGGATCAAAACCTAAACAAATCAACACTGCCAGTCGCACAGCCATCATCGTTGTGACGCTGTCGTCGCAACTGTAATGACGGAACAAGGAAAAAAGAAGGCGCCACCGCCGTCAACAGCATCCACGTGGGCAGCCCCACATCCGCACAACTATCACACTACCAGAGTCATCACCAACAGGGTGTTGGGCACCATAAACTGTCGACCACCGTCGCTAAGCTGCCAGAGCAGTTACACGTTGAACACGACAACCACAAAAAAATGGAGAAGCAAAGATATAAAGATGAAGAACCACGGCAGCGCCGCCGGCCATGGGTCAGTACCCTAGCGCCGCCACCGTGGCATCTCCTCCAGCAAGGTGACGGCGGCGCTTATAGCCAAGCCACCTACTTCAGCCTCCCCTAGACTGGAGTCCCGTCGCTGTCAGCCGTCATCAATGGTCACCGCGATGTCATCCCCAACAGCCGTCTGCATCGACGTCGCTCCATCTACCGCAATCAAGCAGCGATGATGCCACGCATAGCCAATAATGGTGCCACCTCGGTCACCCATGCTCCAAATATGTGACCAACAAAGATGGCTCACCCTTGCCATCCGCGTACCACCATGACCAGCGATAGCCGCAATCAGAGCCGTCGTCGTCGTCGCGCCGCTACAGGCTTCCAGATCTGTGTCAACGTGGGTTGCGTTCAGCCCTCAATCGGAGCCACCGTCGCTACGGTAAAGGCACCACCGCTGTCCTCCACCGTCGCCGAGTCCTTCCTCTGCCAAGACGACGCCACTTCGCCTATACCGCGCCGACCGAGACTCCGGCATCACGCCGCTAGAGCTCTGCCAAGAACGGTGGCGCTCTCGATCTGCCCCATCGTTGCACCACCACCTTACCATTATGCCGTTGCCTTTCTACAACGGTCTGATCTGCCTCCATAGTCACCGGTCGATCAAAGACAAGGAGGGGCAAATGAAAATTCAGGTGATTTCTTTCCAAAATTATTAGGATTTTTCACCTCATAAAAGACATATTTAGATTTTAGACCCACAGGGTCTTCTTTATTCGATATATGCCACATTGTTTCAAAACATTAAGGTTTTAACCTATAAAAATGCATAATTATACTTTAGGCCCACGTGGTCTTATTTATTGAACATATGCCACAACTTTTAAGTGTATTAGATTTTTTTGCCTAGGAAAGTTGCATATTGACATTTAAGACCCTAAGAGTCTCCTTTATATGACAAGCCATGTGTTTAACCCAAGTAAATAATGAGGGGAGCGGATAAATAAAAAAAGATGGGATTGGTAGAGGTTTGATGGGAGTTTCTAAGGTGGTGATGCTAATATCATGCCAACAGATGCTGGTAAAATTATGTTTCCTTTGAGCAAACGGATTCTGAAATGGAAATTGATTTTCAACAGATTTAACATCATGAGAGGAAGATTTCGGAAGAGTGAGGATAAAACAATTGATGGCTATGATAAAATAAGGGGAAAAACCTCAAGACCTCATCCCTATTTTGATGGCTATGATAAAATAAGGGGAACAACCAAAATAGGGACGAGGTCTTGAACGGGGTTCTGTTTGAAAACGTTAGGGTAGTTACTCCAAATTGAAATCTCAGGGCTCTGTTTGTCAAGACGAGCAAACCATAAGGGGCTGAATGCCATTTACCTTTAAACTGCTAATTATATTTGGCGGTCAGCGAACCAAAAGTTTCTTCTTCGTAGAAATAAGCAAGCACTATAAAACTCTTTTCTTTTTTTTGAGTCACGTGAAGACCATACAAATGGTTCCCAATGATAGTACTTCTTCTAATTACCCTGCAAAGAATTCATAGTTCTGGACCTGGAAAAAAATTACCCGTAACCGCGGGTCGAACCCACACGTTGCCAAAAGAGGGGTGCATATGAGAATATAAAACAGAGACCTGTTGAAATTTGATCCATATTTGGACCGACTGTAAGTCCCAATTAAGTTAGGGTCGTGCACTAGTTACCCTAAAATATGTGCTATAAAAATATTATTTTAGGTTTAGCCGTTTTAGCATTCAGCTTTCTCTCTCACGTCCTTGCGTATAATGGAATAGATGGAAAGTGCGAATCAAGTGTCAACAAGCACGGCCATCCTAGGTTGCTAAAATATTAGGAGTCTTACAATGTTAAACTAGCTGTGGCAACAGCTCTTGATCCTCCCTACAAATTGTTATCAATAACTGCTATGAAAAGATTGAAATGGTAAATGGAAAGGGAAAAAAATGAAAAGGGCCTCAGAGTAAAGAACCAAAAGCTCTGCTAAGAATATGCTATTCGAAATGCCGATGCCTGCAATGATGAAGCTTTTGTTGGTACGACAGACACTTTTGAACTTGAAGATGAACACTAAATTAAGTCATTCCTTCTTATTTTTACATTTCTCATTTGAATTTAAAAGGTATCATTTTACTGTTACTCATTGATGATTTACGGACAATGTTCAATAATGTGTGATAACAAAAGCTAGTGCAATATTGTACACTACAAAAAATTAAGTTTCAGAACAAAATTTTGGCAAGAGGCAACAAATAGAAGCTGTGCGCAGCGCCAATCATGACCAAAGTCGAAAGAGACTGTCTTCATCGTTTTGATCTAGAAGCACCAATAAAGCAATAAAAAGAGCCTAATCGATAGGGAGACATTATCCATTGAGCACCAGGAAGAATGAAATGGGGAGCATTAAATGTTGTGAGTAGCTCTGAGCTTTCCGTTCAAGAAGGGTTACAACTAGGATTTGAAACTAAACGATCTAATTAAGACCTGATCACTACCCAAACAATCCAAAGGAAGATAGTCTGAAGTACCAGGCCTGTAAAGGAGAAGCCACACGAACAGGCATGGCAACCTGATCTACAAGCTAAACAAAGCGAAGCAGTAGACACGAAAATACTTACCACCTCAAAATAGACAATGACCAGGCCAGTAAAGGAGAAGCCACACGAACAGGCATGGCAACCTGATCTACAAGCTAAACGAGCGAAGCAGTAGACACGAAAATACTTACCACCTCAAAATATAGAAAAAGGCAAAGGAATGAGCAGGAAAGAAACTCGCTAGTTAAGTTGAACTTTTATTCATGCTTTGCTTTGCCTAATTTCAAGCTAAGATCCCAGACAAAAGATAAAAGGATCTTTGCTATTATTCCACATTAACAAACCTAAAAAAAGAAAAAGGACCAAGAACATGGCGTGCTTGGTTAGCGTCTCATGTTCTGAAAAGCCACAGCGTCTTCCTCTCTCTCTCCTCAGCCTCTTCAGTTACGTGGAGCAACTCTATCCTCTCCTCCTCCGTGGCCGTCTTCGTCCGATCAAGCGGAGGCAGTAAATCCTCCAACTCAACCAACACTTGTCCGTCATCTACACCTGCCGCGGATTCTCCCAGCATTGCCCACCAACGCATCTCCACTTCCGCAGTTTCCTTCCCTTTCTCCAACGAACCCCTCTCGAGCTCTGCGCCTTCTTTCTCTGCTTCCTCCGGAACTCTCATCTTCTTCTCCAGGCCTTCTAGCCTCTGTGTATCGTTAGATCCCTTGAACACCAAATTCTCAACATTGGCCGCCATGAGCAAAAACCCTAGAACGAAAAGGAGCGAAACTCTAGAATTTGTGATCTGAGAATGATAACCACACGTCTATGTATCTATATCGGAGAGAAGGCGAGAGACCCAAAATACGCTCCCTGCGATCTGAGAGCAATAACTGCAGGTGTATATATAGAGAAGATTCAATACGAATCCCGGTCGAAATTTGGTACGTCGATATATAGGAAAAGCTTCCTTAGGAATCCTTGTAGAGTAATAATTCATTAAAGGAAGCAATTCTAGGATGCTTGAAATCATGAACAAACTAGGAAATTAAAAATTTGTCAGAAAAGTCAGCTTTTTGCAATGCCATTCAGTCTCTATGCTTTGCTCGTATCGGCCGTTTTGCCAAATTAAACCCCTTGAGTATCCGAGCTGAACCCAGCATCGAAATTTCTTGCTTTCGCAATGCAGCAACTGCACTCAAAATCAGCTAAAGTTTTTATGAAAGAAAAAAAAAACCTTTGGTTGCTCGAAGATAGGTGCTACCCCTCCTACAACAATAACTAACGGTTACTAGATAATTAACTGCCACTAGATATTACACGATAATTTTTAACGGTACTTTTTTAAGTAACCAATTAAAGTCGCTAAAAATATTAACGACAAGTATTCCATGGATATATAAGATTATTGTTATCTTCATACGGTCGAGTAGCGGTCTAAAATTCTCCTTCTATGTAGGGAAATCTATACCGTGTCATCCGCGTGACCTTCCCACGAGGCAATGTGTCGGAGAATAAAAATTATTTAGGTGTCAAAACTTCTATAGTCGAACATGTCCATTCACCACCGCCCCGGACCGCCGCTACACCAGTGCCATGGACCAACACCATACGACCATTCTCATATTCCGGTGGCCATCACCAATTGAAGGTCACAAGACTACAATCACGAATTCAAGCACCATTGAAGGTCACAACGCAACACCATTCAAGGTCACTTTAACCAAACCCGACCTACAACCTTCACCCCACCACCACCACCACCACCACTTTTGTCGTGTCCACCACAACTACCATAAACCCACCACCAAGTCGCACCTGATCTACGCATTCAAGATATCACAGTAAAACTACATAAAGCTACAATCTCATCAAAATCAAGATCAAAAAACAATTATGTGAATTTTCAGCCTCAACCCCCCAGTTCTAGAAAGTACCTAGAGCAAACCATTTACAAACGAATGAATCATAGATCCAATGGGGTTTTAGGATTGATTTGAGTGCTGACCATGAAGATCAGCCATGACCAACTACGCAGAACTCTAAAGGAAGAAGAAAGGAACAGAAACTGAAAAGCAGAAAAATTGAGTTTTAAGTGGTAAGTGAAACTTATACATTTTAATAAATGATAGGAGCCGATAGTAAATCTTTGTACCTAAATATCAACAAAACCTTATTACTCCGTATTTAAAACGTAATAAATCAGTACTTTTAACACTTATCTTTTTGACCTAAAGAGTTGACGGCTAATGGAAGCCAAAAAACATTAAGAATTCAAGAGAGAGGATAAAAGGACAATTACAAAAGCTGATCCACGTGGCTAGGAATTTCTCTAGTTATTGGACTTAATAGGATGACGTAGAATGAAAATCTATAAGGAAAACACTAACACCCACCGCTCTCAGACGCTACACCACACCACCCCACTTGACAACACTTACCACCACGCCCCATAATATCCACCACTCCCAGCCCCTACACCACGCTATAGGCAACAACCACCACCATGCTGAACAACACCCCCCTAGTGCCACATCCCACCACTACGGGAGACAACATACACCACGATGCACAACACCCACCATCACTCTAACCTGCTACACCCCACCACCCCCACCACCTTCAAGCAATTGACACTTAGACCGCCCCCACCGTTCCTACAACCTCCACTCTCACCATACATGTTGCTGCTAAAAATATGCTCCGCGTCTGCTGCGGAACCCGAGCCTGGACCGATGACCTGCATGACAGAAAACGAGTGACCGCCGGGTGGTGTTCCCGGTGGAGAACTCTTCGATGCTTAAGTCAGAGTGCAACTACATGATAATGACACTGACAAAGCATGAATGTGTGTCGTGTCCCATACCTGGAGGGGTAGACCCCTTTACATAGTGGTAGGAAGAAGAGCCTTAGTAGGACTGGGCCGTAAGCTAGATGTGTTAGGATCGCGTTAGGATTCTTGAGGATCACATCACGATCCCTGATAAGATAATTATCAGTCTCCTAGTTCAACTAGGATTGTTGGGTATTCTCCAATTATTGGGAGTTATATTTGAGGTATATCATAAGCCCCTTATACTTCCTTAGCCAAAATGTTTGGCTGAGGAAGTTTATACCTGGTGTCTTGAGACGCATGTCAGATTTGTAAGGGATTCTCCATCCGCTTGTAGGGGTAATAATATTTCTCTACTCCATGTGCTTGGACCAAAGCTCTTGGGAGCTTAAGCCTTAGAACTTTGCCCGAGTAGGATGCTAGAACTCTAGCTCTTGAGAGCTAGGTCTTTCGAATGTCGCGTAAGTAGGCTACTCGGAATCATCTTTGGGAAGATGAATCATGGGATCTCGGGATCCATTAGAGGCTGTGCCCCATATTAGCCTCTCTAGAGAAAGGACACAGAGCTGTGCATGCAAGTTGTTGCATGTGCTAAGTGTTTGAATGTCCCCTTGAGGGGTCACCTCTCCTATGGAAGGTGTTTGTTTTGTGCAAGTGTGTGTTCTTTAGCTTGAGCTGACCACATCATGCTTGCGTTTTACTTTGACGCGAACCCTTATCGTCAGCTAAGGGCTGGCAAAGAAGCCTCGTACTCACGCTCGGCCAGGTTTTGAATTAACAAAATAGGGTAGGGCGACGAACTCCCACTTAGTTTTGCCGTTTCACGGGTTAAAACTATAGCTAAACCATTCGGATAGAACTTGAGCTCTATCCTGTCACCCGTGAGGGTGTTACCCTTGAGGGTGTTCGTCCCTTAAGGGACCGCCCTATAAGGCTAATGGAACATAGAGTTCTGGTAAGCGCCCTTGAGGGCGAATGGAGAGCGGAGCTTGTGAAAGTACCCTCGGGGGTTGGACGGAACTTGAAGTTCTCGTCGTTATGGCCGTGGTGCAAATAAGAAGGCGCGGGTCATGGAGCCTGTAATATGGTCACTGTGGTGAACCTCCCTGTCTGATAAGGCACTAGGCATTAAGCCTGTATAAAAATGATCTCATAAAGTAAAAAGCCCCCGACCTTTGAGAAGGCGTGGATATAAAAATGGCTTTTCAGCCTATATGTAGGGCTCGGTTGCAAGAAGACTTATATGCATCATACAGACATAGAAGACCATAATTCGTAGGCTCGGCTGGACGAGCATATAAAATTAGAGGACGCGGAGTCCGTCTGAACGAGATGTCGCTGATGATCAATATATAAGTTATATTTAATCAATATACTCAGAAGCAACTAGATTCAGTTTGCTTGGTTGCATGAGCTTAAGCTTGAAGTTGTACCATCCATATCAGCGATGCTATTGGCGAAGTGCTCTGATTTACTGATCTAGGTCACTGTGTGACCGAATATCGAGAGACAATAGGTAATGCCGAGTCGACCGGGTGCTGCAGCAGAAACCCTAGACGTGACTTCAAGTCTCATGGTGCTATGCATTTGTAAAGCGATTTATACGTCACTGTTGATGCTTGTTGGCGCAGTTTAAGCCCTCGCAACAAGAAAAAGTACGTGACTAAAAAAATAGCCTTTGAAGCACTAAAGCATATGAAAATGCAACTATATTTTTAACACAGAAATAAGAGCGGTGTTCAGACACTGTAGCCCTATTGGGGCTTTGTCGGTTAGCTGACAGGGTACGCTGCACTGCGTGTCACAGGTGAACTTAAAAAAATCATTGCAGTCGGTAAGACACGACATGTAATATACTCGCATCTAGACGCGACTGGACAATGCTAGATCACAAAGTAAATAGGTCTAGGTAATATAGAAGAGCGTACGAGAAGCCGCCTTCGAAAGGCTTGCTAGCGCCTAAAACTATAGTCGCTTTATTTTTAGTGACGTGCCATGCAATATAAAATGGGCACACACACTTTAAAAATGTGTAGCATATGTTAAATAAATGAGGCTCAGTTAGGTATTGAATTTAAGTAGACCATTTACTCGGGTTAAACACATGGCTTGTCATATAAAGGAGACTCTTAGGGTCTTAAATGTCAATATGCAACTTTCCTAGGCAAAAAAATCTAATACACTTAAAAGTTGTGGCATATGTTCAATAAATACGACCACGTGGGCCTAAAGTATAATTATGCATTTTTATAGGTTAAAACCTTAATGTTTTTAAACAATGTGGCATATATCGAATAAAAAAGACCCTGTGGGTCTAAAATCTAAACATGCCTTTTATGAGGTGAAAAATCTTAATAATTTTGGAAAGAAATCACCTGATTTTTCATTTGCCCCTCCTTGTCTTTGATCGACCGGCGACTATGGAGGCAGATCAGACCGTTGTAGAAAGGCAACGGCATAACGGTAAGGTGGTGGTGCAACGGTGGGGGAGATCGAGAGCGCCACCGTTCTTGGCAGAGCTCTAGCGGCGTGATGCCGAAGTCTCGGTCTGCGCGGTATAGGCGAAGTGGCGTCGTCTTGGCAGAGGAAGGACTCGGCGACGGTGGAGGACAGCGGTGGTGCCTTTACCGTAGCCGCGGTGGCTTCGATTGAGGGCTGAACGCAACCCACGTTGACATAGATCTGGAAGCCTGTAGCGGTGCGACGACGACGATGGCTTTGATTGCGGCTACCGCTGGTCATGGTGGTACACAGATGGCAAGGGTGAGCCATCTTTGTTGGTCACAGATTTGGAGCATGGGTGACCGAGGTGGCACCATTATTGGCTAAGCGAGGCATCATCGCTGCTTGATTGCGGTAGATGGAGCGACGTCGATGCAGACGGCTGTTGGGGATGACGTCGCGGTGACCATTGATGACGGCTGACAGCGACGGGACTCTTGTCTAGGGGAGGCTGAAGGAGGTGGCTTGGCTATAAGCGCCGCCGTCACCTTGCTGGAGGAGATGCCACGGTGGCGGCGCTAGGGTACTGACCCATGGCCGGCGGCGCTGCCGTGGTTCTTCATCTTCATATCTCTGCTTCTCCATTTTTTTGTGGTTGTCGTGTTCGATGTGTAACTGCTCTGGCAGCTTAGCGACGGTGGTCGATAGTTTATGGTGCCCGACACCCTGTTGGTGATGACTCTGGTAGTGTGATAGTTGTGCGGATGCGGGGCTGCCCACGTGGATGCTGTTGACGGCGGTGACGCCTTCTTTTTTCCTTGTTCCGTCATTACAGTTGTGACGGCAGCGTCATAACGATGATGGCTGTGCGACTGGCAGCGTTGATTTGTTTAGGTTTTGATCCTTTGTCGTGGCGGCGACCTTGGTTGACGTGGCGGTTGCCTGGAGGCGTCGCTGTTGCTGTTAGTGGTGAACGGCAGCGTTGGGGGAGATTGTGGCAGTTGCGCCGGTGCGACGGTGGAGGTGGCCCGGCTTGACGGTAGAAACTGATATTTGAAAATTCTGAACCCTATATTTTTCTGTCACTGTGACGTCAATTCACCCGAGACCCGCTAAGGCTGCACTAGTGTTGGTGGTGCCGATGCGTTGTCACTGGCTGTTTGCAAAATGATTGTTTGATTTTTCTTGAGGTCGTTGGCTAGGCTTGCGGGTCCCACAGATGACGCCAAAATGTTGCTGCTAAAAATATGCTCCGCGTCTACTGCGGAACCCGAGCCTAGACCGATGACCTGCATGACAGAAAATGAGTGACTGCCGGGTGGGGTTCCTGGCGGAGAACTCTTCGATGCTTGAGTCAGAGTGCAGCTACGTGATAATGACTCTGAAAAAGCATGAATGTGTGTCGTGTCCCATACCTGGAGGGGTAGACCCCTTTATATAGTGGTAGGAAGAAGAGCCTTAGTAGGACTGGGCCGTAAGCAAGATGTGTTAGGATCGCGTTAGGATCCTTGAGGATCACATCTCGATCCCTGATAAGATAATTATCAGTCTCCTAGTTCGACTAGGATTGCTGGGTATTCCCCAATTATTGGGAGTTATATTTGAGGTATATCAATACCCAGCACCACCACCATCATAGATCTGACCAAGAATCACCACCGTTCCTATACCCAGCACCATCACCATCACATATTTGAACCAGCACCACCTTCCTCACCATACCTAGCACTACCACTATTACAGATCCAACCACCATTCCACCGTCGCCATACCTCCTTTACCAACACCAGTACTGACCAAACCACCACACCCCCACAGCCATATACCGCCCACCCAACCTTCAGCCTTCACCAACAGCCACAAAAGCCGGCCACCACCACTGATGACTATGGAGATTCCGTATTGAGGTTGTCTGTATTGATTCAACTGTTAAGATTCCTTCTAGATTCTGTATTGCCCACCCTCCCGTTGATTTCAGTGGAGGTTGTCTGTATTGAGATTCTTTATGTTTTTTTTCCTTCCTGTGTTCTGTTTGGATTTTGTTTCCAGTGGCGCGATGATAGTTTGGTGTGTGTGTGCACGTGGGGTGGGGGTTTGTGATTGGTATCTCTCTACATATGTCAGAGCTATTCGAGACCTAAACTTAATATTAAAGGAGTTTAGAATTCTTTCAAAAGGTTATCTTTTGTATTGATATTATATCCTTTTATACAAGAGATGTGAGTTATCAAACTTGTTAATACAAGGTAGGTATTTACAATGGCTAGAATTATGGGCTTTCCCCAAGGAGTACTTGCAATCAAAGAATGGCCAGAATCATGGGCTTTTTGTCGAAGGTAAGTATTTTTAATTCCTCATTTTCGAAAAGTCCCTAATTTTGCTCCATTGTGCCCCCTTCAAGTTAAGAGTGGTATCAACAACTCCTAATTTGACAGTATGCCGTTCGAATTGCTTTTTGCAGAAAGCTTTGGTGAGTGTGTCAGCATGTTGATCAGCGGTGTAGACATGAATGGCATTGATCTTTTTCTGTTGAACTTGATCTCGAAAGAAAGGGAGGTCAATAGCAATATGCTTCATGCGACTATGAAAAACCGGATTGCGACCCAAATAAGCTGCACTAATATTGTCACAGTGCATTGTAGGAAAACTTGAGAGACGAGCCGAATTTCATGCAAGAGATTGGTTATCCAATTTGTTTTAGCAACTACACCGCCCACAACACGATATTCGGCCTCTATGGACAACCGAGCAATAGTGCGTTTTTTATGCCCCGAAATTTCTGAAGTGTTAGTCAATCAATCGATCGATCACCTTAGTGGTACAGATAATCTGAATCCCTTAAAATAGATTCAATGTAAACCAGAGCTTCTACAATTCCCAAATTTACAATCTAACAGTTAAAGCATATGGAACAAAGTTTACGGAACAAAGAACTGCAAAAAATGTTTTTCCTCGCAGGCTTAACTAACAAAATGATAGAAACTACATTCGTTCCAAATCAAGGCTCTAAGTCTTCCAATTAATCTACCGGTGATTATTGCCAGCAGGAGGAAAACAAAAAGAGGGGGAGTAATTTAGAGCTCATTAGGTTGTTCAAAAAAAATCAGAAAAATGATTTACAGATTTATTACAATTGTAATACGGGGAAAGATTCAACTCAATGCCTTAAACCAGATATCAATAAGAACAGTTTCAGATACGATGCAAACAATTATAGATGATATTGAACATGTAAAATTGCCAAGACACACAGACAGTGCAACGTAATCACTTAGCAAAGCCAGAAAAGCAAAACCCACGAATACTGACACTTACATATGCATATGTATACTAGCTAAACCATTAAGGTGCTAGCGTTTTTCGCTATAACAGACCATCCTTATCGTACCCCAACATGCACCATCCTTAGAACGCCTCAATACACTAACTTAAGTCAATATATAGAGTGCCATAATCTCAAAGACAACGAATAAATCGATACCCAACGAGTAATGAATAATGGGCATGTATAAGAATTTCAATGAACATTTTAAGGCTCAACAAAAGGTTTTCAAGGCAATAAACATTTTTTTATCAATGTAACGGAGTCCAAAGAATTTTGATGACAAATCGAAATAAAATACATACGAGATCAATTTGATTAATCATGTTTCGGATAGAAATCTCTTACCTCAGTCCAAGCTATGAGCTGCTATGGAACTTGTACAAATTCATCGATTTAACCTAAATTGAGAATTTACTTATTAGAACAATATCCACATCATACCACTATAAATCCTATGGTAATTACTCACTCCACAATCTTAACCTAAACCGAAACAAAACGATATGGACGGCCAACTTCACTAATAACTCCTTACTATCTATAAGGTATTAAGACATCCCAAACTTCATTAAAAATCCTTATAAAATAATTTTATAGTTTAAAACAGAATAACAGGTTATACTCTGAATTTTCAAATATTTTAAATAAAATTAATTTTCTTAAATACCAGAAAAGCCTAAAATAGCAATTAGTATCGAAACTGAAATAAGGATTTAAAAAGCATCAAAACTATTTTAAAATCATTCGTTTTGCTGAATCAAATACAATAGGGATTCAGTACTAAACCAACTCAATTTATAAAACCCAAATTGAAAACTTCTTTATATCATAAAAATATTACTATATTTTTTCCAGAATTAATAACACTTTTACGGACTCCAAACAAATTTTAGAAAAACTAAACTTGTAAAAAATATTAAAAATGCCAAACAATGTCATCAAATCATGAAATTTTAACAATAATTCTAATATTACCCTAAGAAACTTTCTGTAAAGTTTTAGTATTTTCCAATAATCGTACGATACACAACAGCGACGTGATACAACTATGCAAGTACAGTCTAGCACTGTGCCGCATAAACCCATTTGTTATTAACACATCTTCTTCTTCCTCGTCTCTTCTGTCCAAAACCAAGATTTTCTCATAGACAACAAGGCTGTTCACTCCCTCCTTCTATGCACTTATACGCACACAACCTTACACACAGTAACACAGAGGACCCAAACTGCACACCCACTTGCAAAAATACACACTGCATTATACACATACTTACACTAAAATCACACACAATACACACATTGATACACACTAATTCACACTCGCTGAAATCAATACGCACAAACTTGCACAAACACTCCCTCATGGCACACTCAAAACTTACAATACATACACACAATCAACCTTATGGTGCACACACTGTGACGATAGCTTATTGTTGTCCAATTACACACACGCGACACTCCCACCAAACCCACTACACACACAAAAATGCATACATCCATCAATACAATTTGATCCGAGAGAATTGCTCATTCAATGAGCATTCTCAATATTATACCTTGAAGAGGACTCGAACCTCCACGCTCGTTAGCACGAGATTTTGTGTCTCGTGTGTCTACCGAGTTCGCTATCAACTGTAGCGGCGCTGCACGCTAAAATTTTTCCCTAAGGATAGCTAGGATTTCCACAGTTGGAATTGGTCGATATATTTCTTGACCAACTCTCTATCATCTTTCTTAGGCTGAGTGGCAAGTACAATTCTTACCAAACACTCACACCAACACATGCACTCTCATACCCATTTCTTTCAGGGCTGCAACCCATATCTTCACGTTATACACACTCAATCAAAATACACATCACACCATAGACACACACTACACTCATCTTCCCATCCAACCCACGCACAACACCTTTGCAGCGGCGTTCTCTCTCTCTCTCTCTCTCTCCCCAACCCACAGCTACTCACTACCATTTTTCTGTCTCTAAACCCCACAGGCCCTTCACGGCTGCTTCTTCTCTCGCATGAACACTCACACAAACCCACACAATCACAACATATATTCCTCGTTGGTATCACCATGGCAGCCATGGCTGCCCTTAATCTCCTTCATTCATTTTTTTTCTCACTTTCATATAACCTATGCACCCACATATTCTTCATAATTGCTACAATACCCACAAATACATTGAATCACAGCAAGAGGGCTTACCAAATACCAAATCGCCTCATCGAAATCCGACACCGTTAGCCTTCTTTCTCCCCTTCTCTGTGCATATTTCCTTTTGTCTTAGTCACGAGCACACACATACAGATTTCTTCTTTTTCTCTCTTTCTTTCTGTTGTTGTGTTTATCTCTTTCTCTGACTCCCTCTCTCTCTCTCACACTCTTCGTTCTGTATCTCTCTCTATCTGTAACTGAAATGGGATTAATATCTCTCAAATGCATTTTTTAAGCTCCGACTTCTATCCCTTGCTCCCTCTTTAATTTAGTTTTCCAAAAAATAAAGAGTTGAATTTTCAAGTTCCCCCCTTTAATTTTTCATTAAGCTTAAAAAATTATCGCTAAAGGTTGTCGATAAAATTCGGTCACGCTAGTCATCACTAAAGAGTTCAATCAATATATTTTATAACTGTTATCGTTAAATTATAACTTATGATATCTAAGATAAACTTGTCGCTAAGGGTCATAAACTATAACACTCAGCTCCACTAATCTACAATATTTCATTTAAAAAGTGTCGCTAAAGTTTATAAAAATATTGCTCCCTGGTTTGTCGCTAAAGGTTTTAATAAATAATTAGGTTTTTCTATTTTATTGTAAAGCTAGACTAAGATTTTGGGGTTTTGCCATTTTAGAGGACCCACTAGTAAGATTGTTGCCGAGATAAATGACATAAGCCGATGTTGAGGTTCGGTCATGTTGGTCACCAGCCCAATCACTGAGATAATGGATTGAAGATGGTGTGCTTGAGATAGCGAAGGAGATGCTTGACGGTTTGCCAATGGATTGAAGATGGTGAATGCATGAACTGAGATAATTTGTTGATGACAAAGCTAATATCAGGGGGAGCGAAAGTGAGATATTGAAGCTTGCCTATGGCCGTGTGCGATAGTTTTTTGCATCTGTAGGGGATGAACCATCATGGATATTTGAAGAAGTTGTGGGGCAGATCAGCAATGTACTTGGATTAAGAAAGAAGAACACCATCCTTACGTCGAACCACTTCAATCCCAAGGATGCAATTTAAATGTCCAAGATCCTTGAGAGAGAAACAATAGGAAAGATCGACAATGACATTAGATAGAGCAATCTTGTTGTTGCCACAAAGAATGATGTTGTCCACATAGACCAAGAGATATAGAACCACACTAGAGTGATGGAGAATAAAAAGAGAGCTGTCCGAGTGTGACTTTTGAAAGCCATAGGTGACGAGAAATTGTTTCAGCTCATTCTACCAAGCATGAGGCGCCTGTTTGAGTCTGTAGATTGCTTTTTTTAGCCGACAGACATGAAATGGAAGCTCAGGATGTTCAAAAGCCTTCGATTTGTGCATGTACACTTCTTCCTCTAAGTGATCTTGAAGAAAGGCGTTGTTGATGTCTAGTTGACATAGTGCCTTGCCGTGGTGGTTTGCTAGGGACAGCACAATACATACAGTGGTTGGTTTTACAACTGGACTGAAAGTAGATGAAAAGTTGATACATGGGCGTTGCGTGAATCCTTTGCAACGAGACGGGCCTTGTACCGATCACATGTGATAAGAAACCAAGAAAGCTATAGCAGCGGTCCGCATAATGTTGCCATAGGCCTACAGTAGCGGTCATTGGCCGCTGTGATATGGGACATAAGTATCCGACGAAGGAAAGACATATGGCCGCTACCATATGTCAATCGCAGCGAGACCTACAGCAACAGTGTATGACCACAACTATAGGGAATGGCAACGGTCATTTGGGCTATGACAACGTTTTTTGACGGTTGCTAGATGCCATTTTTCTTGTAGTGATGAGCTTTCCATTTGATACGAAACCGCTACTTGTAATCAACAATATTTTGGGACGTGCGAGAAGGAACAAAAAAACAAGTTTGACTTTATTACGAGTGCATCAAAATCATCTTGAAGGGCTGTTCACCACTATGGATATTTTTGTGCTTGCTTATAGGTAGAAGGAGTGCTGAGATCGGTGGTGGTGACAAGATCACAGAATATTGTGTTGAGATCTTGTGACAGCTCGGTTTTGGGTGGTTGTCGGTTGGGATGGAGGAAGTGGGCCTAGGATTTGAAGAGCTGGCAGATGCAGACGAGGTGGAACCCGATATGTCTGGACTTGAGGTATTTGAAAATGAACTTGTGAGGTAGTCTGGTCGGCCTGCTGGAGAGGTGTTGTATGAGTTGACATTGGAGACTGCTGTTTAGGAGGCGTACAGTGAATAATGAGAGCAGCGGATAAATAAAAAAAGATGGGATTGGTAGAGGGTTTGATGGGAGTTTCTGAGGTGGTGATGCTAATATCATGCCAAGAGATGCTGGTAAAATTAGTTTTCCTATGAGCAAACGGATTCTGAAATGGAAATTGATTTTCAACAGATTTAACATCATGCGAGGAAGATTTTGGAAGAGTAAGGATCAAACAATTGATGGCTATGATAAAATAACGTGAAAAACCTTAAGACCTCGTGGATATTTTGATGGCTATGATAAAATAAGGGGAACAACCAAAATAGGGACGAGGTCTTGAATGGGGTTCTGTTTGAAAACGTTAGGGTAGTTACTCCAAATTGAAATCTCAGGGCTCTGTTTGTCAAGACGAGCAAACCATAAGGGGCTGAATGCCATTTACCGTTTAAACTGCTAACTATATTTGGCAGTCAGCGAACCAAAAGTTTCTTCTTCACAGAAATAAGCAAGCACTATAAACTCTTTTTTTTTGAGTCACGTGAAGACCATACAAATGGGTCCCAATGATAGTACTTCTTCTAATTACCCTCCAAAGAATTCATAGTTCTGGACCTGGCAAAAAATTACCCGTAATTGCGGGAAGATCCCAAGAGTTGCCAAAAAATTGATGCATATGAGAATATAAAACAGAGGACTTGTTTGAAATTTGATCTATTTGAATCGACTGTAAGTCACAATTAAGTTAGGGTCGTGTACTGGTTACCCTAAAATATGTGCTATAAAAATATTATTTTAGGTTTAGCCATTTTAGCATTCAGCTTTCTCTCTCACG
>JAVXUP010003724.1:0-55710 GCA_033070095.1 Escallonia herrerae | reverse complement strand
TTCAATGTTAGGTTTATACAAATCAGCGTATTACATTTATAGATTCCAAAACAGCGATTTTTTAGGGCGCCAAATATAGACAGTTTTTCACGAATTTATAAAAAATAGCTAGAGCTAGATTTTGCCAAAATGCAAAAAAGAGACCCTAGTTATTCTTAAAGGATCTGTCTCAGGTAAAAATTTCAGATTTTTCCAAAGACTGGAAAGGGGTTAACTGATACGGGGAACCTTGTAACTCTGCAGTGTATTTTAAAATATCAAGCTAGCGCGATTTCGCGCGAAACTTTTATGAGAATCCTAGGATGTTGGGAAGTTCCATTCCCCAGGAATTCGGGCCATTCCGAAGCCGTTACCTATTTTTTTGGCCGAACGGCCCTTTAAGCGCTTGATCCGGACACCGGTTCGCGATTTTTGGGCGAAACCTCCGTAAAATACTTTTTATGTCAAGAATGAATTCAGGAAGCCTCAAGTAGCATTTCGAAGCACTTTTGATATTTTTTGATGCCAGGGGGCATTTCGGTAATTCGCCGCCCCGAGAGGGGTATTTCGGTAATTTTACAGTGCTAAGTTTTTTGACGGACTTTTTAGTCCAGAAATATAATTACAAAACCTGAAATGTTGTTTTGAAGCTGACGTGGCGCGCGTAGGGGTGTTTTGGTAATTTTCCCGCGCCAAGGGGTGTTTTGGTAATTTTCCCGTGCCAAGTTTTTCAAACGACTTTTTAGTCCAGAAATGTAAGTAAACCACCTGAAATGTTGTTTTGAAGCTGGTTCGGGGGCGTTGGGGTGATAGTGAACGCTCAGGGGCATTTCGGTAATCCCGCTGATCGGGGGCTATTTTGCTAGGAAGGATCCAGCTTAAAATTCATACCTTAAAATAACTTTTAGTTCAGTGGGAACTAGCGTAATTAAACGTTCGGAGTGGTGGGAATTGAGGATTTGTTTTAATACATTGAAATAATGACTATTGCTAATGTGTTGGTAAGCTAGGTTAAAGATCCAGTTATAGTTTTGGAATGTAAATATTATGGATATTATGGACGCTAAGTTGGTTTATAATTATATTTTGTTCTTAAAGGTATGAATTTCAGCTCTGGACCTCATGATACATCAATCCTATACGATGACGATGACCACGTCGCGAGGCACGTATTTGACGGTGTCGATAGGGGTGTTTTGGAAACAATTCAAAGCACAAGGCACCTTGAAGAGTGGGTACTAAACGAGGAACAAATACAGCTATTACACCGTCAAAATTTAACCCTGTTCACCGATCCCGGGAAATGGTCTCGACACGACGATTGCCTTATATCCGCTCTAGTTGAACGATGGAGGAGCGAGACGAACTCATTTCACTTCCGGTTTGGTGAAATGACTGTTACGTTAGAGGACGTCGGATTTATACTTGGAATCCCATGTCACGGCAGACCCGTTACTTTGAACGTGCCGTCTGCATCCATAGCGAATATGGCTATGCAGTATTTTCCGGGAATTCCAAGGGCAGCGCTTACAACAAACGGCGTCAAGCTTAAATGGCTGAGAGAGCAGTACGGCGTGCTACCGGATGAATACACTCCTCAAGATTTCGTGACGTATACGAAGGCATTCCTTCTGTATATTATTGGAGCTATATTACTTCCGACGCATTCGAAAAACACGGTGCATCCGAAGTATATGGTGTTCTTGGAGGATCTTGAGGAGGTATACTCCTATTCGTGGGGTTCAGCTGTCCTTGCGCACCTATATCGAGCACTGCATAAGGCTACGAGAAACGGTGCCAAGTCCATTGCCGCCTGCCTGACTCTATTACAGGTATGAGCATTTATTTTCTTGGTAGGATCCTTAGTCAATATATTCGGGATTAATTACTAATTCCATATAATGTTTGCATTCACAGGTTTGGTCTTACGAGAGGCTACCCATGGGTCGTCCACAACCGTTGGTAGATTCCGATGAGACGTGGCCTAGGGTGTGGGCCTGGGGGCCTACGACCAACCGGAGGAGGAGACGGGTAGACCCTCACCACCATCTAAAGTTCTATCGGGGGGAACTAGAGATACTAGATGCATCCCAGGTGACGTGGCAGCCATATGGCAAGGTGATGCATCTGTTGGATGAGTGGTGTTGGCAACTTCCGGTGTCGTACGTGCTGGCAGGTTTGGTTCGGGTGCCGCTCATTCACTTCGAAGAATGTGAGTTTCAGATGCCCGATCGAGCTATGAAGCAAGCTGGCTGTCCACAAGGGATACCAAAACCCGCTGTAGACATGCGGCCATACAGGGGTGGTCGAGGGCCGAACTTCGAGGTGGCTGATGCCTTGATTTTGTTGGGTGACGAGGTGCACCAGTGGAATACCTGGCAGGAAACGTATGATAGCCTTGTATCGCTGAAGCACGACGGCATTAGTACTGAGGAATACTTACAGTGGTTTCTCAGGGTGACGCGCACGAGGGTGAATCGCCCTTCCCAGGTGAAGAAGACATCGTACGCGCCACGTGAGGTCTATGACCAGTTCTGGGCATTGGCCATTGTAAGTCATGCTAGTGTTGTTTGATAATTTATTTGCGCACCTTATCGACCATTTGTCAAATATGATTAGCCATATTTTCTATGCATGTTTTTTAGGTTGACCAGGGCATTGAGGTGTTCAAGCAGCTGGAGTCGTTTGACTGGTTTGTCGCGCAGGCTCCTGACAATCTTAAGAGGTCCATTGAGAAGTACAAGACTGAAGTTCAAAACTTTAGTCTTGCGTACCGGGGTTACGAAGGGGAGCCGTCTAGTCGCCCTCGTCCTGAAGCGTACGACTATCAGCCCCAGAGTCAGGTGTGGGAGTCGTCTGGTCGCCCTCTTCCTGACGCGTACAACTATCAGCCCCAGAGTCAGGTGTGGGAGCCGTCTGGTCGCCCTCCTCCTGACGCGTACGACTATCAGCCCCAGAGTCAGGTATGGGAGCCATATAGTCGCTTGCCTCCAAACGCATACGACTCTCAGTGCCAGAGTCAGGTTCCCCAAGTAGGAATCCAGGCCTCGCGCCCAAGCTTTCGGTCGGACAAAGGACAAGCGACGAAGCCATTGAGGTCGGACAAGATGGCTTGGATCGACCGGCACTACTTCGGGCATGAGCCTGTCAATTCAGCAGACTTTCCCCTTGCGACATTCCTAGGTCATGAGGATATCAGAACGTTGGCGCCGGAGACAGATCTTTCAAATTTTGTCATGAACGCTTACATAGAACTGCTCCGGATTAGAGAGCAACGTTTTAACCGTTCTGAATATCTGAAGCTTAACATGTATCCCACTCATTTTGTGGAATTAACGGTGAGAGAATTCACAGAATGGAGGCGAGGGGCGGCAGGAGTAAGTGGAAACCAGGTCGAAACGTGTTAGGCATGATGAACGCAGACTATCAATGTCCCGCTGCTGATGCGAACCTTATCATGATACCCTGTCATCATGCAAACCACTGGTTCCTATTAGTTCTCCATCCAGCGTTCAGAACGGTTCACATATACGATAGCCTAAGGGAGGACGAGCCTGGACAGCTGCTGGCACAGATGTACAACGAGTACATCACTTTAGTGGTTAGTATTTATTTTTTGACCTTGGCTCATAGTATATTGTTCTTGTCTCATAGGCTTGATTCTCGTTTTTATTGTTGGATGCAGACTACTGTCCTCTCGCTAGCATGCGGACGGCCACAGGGTGACCCTTGGACGGTCGTGATGATAAAGGACCGACCAAAGCAATATAACGGTCACGATTGCGGGATTTACGTCCTCAAGTACATGGACTACATTGCTCGCTCGGAAGTGCTCAAACACTCCTCGTGGACTAGGAAGGATGCCTTGACGTTTAGGTATAGGATAGCCTGGGAGCTGAAAAAGAATGAAGCTAGACGCCTTCATTACCATTATCCTGACGTGCGTGGCTAGCTGCTGTGATGTTACAAAAAACTGTACCAAAAAGAAATGTACATAATTTTTCGCATGCTATGAATTTGGCGCTAAAATGTGCGCGAATATACCTTTCATATGACGGCATTCGAAAAAAAGTGACAAAAAAAATTACAACTTTTTTCGGAAGCTATCAAATGGGGCCTAAAGTGTGCCCGAATAGGCCCTTCCTAGGAAAACTCAAAAATTAATGTGTCTCGTTTTTCGCCGAAAGTCTTACAAATGGGCTAACTAGCGTGCCTGAAGTGCAATGAGCAGAAAAAAAGTGACAAAAAAAATTACAACTTTTTTCGGAAGCTATCAAATGGGGCCTAAAGTGTGCCCGAATAGGCCCTTCCTAGGAAAACTCAAAAATTAATGTGTCTCGTTTTTCGCCGAAAGTCTAACAAATGGGCTAACTAGCGTGCCTGAAGTGCAATGAGCGGAAAAAAAGTGACAAAAAAAATTACAACTTTTTTCGGAAGCTATCAAATGGGGCCTAAAGTGTGCCCGAATAGGCCCTTCCTAGGAAAACTCAAAAATTAATGTGTCTCGTTTTTCGCCGAAAGTCTTACAAATGGGCTAACTAGCGTGCCTGAAGTGCAATGAGCGGAAAAAAAGTGACAAAAAAAATTACAACTTTTTTCGGAAGCTATCAAATGGGGCCTAAAGTGTGCCCGAATAGGCCCTTCCTAGGAAAACTCAAAAATTAATGTGTCTCGTTTTTCGCCGAAAGTCTTACAAATGGGCTAACTAGCGTGCCTGAAGTGCAATGAGCGGAAAAAAAGTGACAAAAAAAATTACAACTTTTTTCGGAAGCTATCAAATGGGGCCTAAAGTGTGCCCGAAAACGGAGTTACCAAAACTATCAATAATCCACAAATCAAATCACAAATTAAAGATTGCACAAACCAAATCACAAATTTAAACATTATAAAAGTTCAATTTATACAACTGAAACATTAACCCTAACACTCTTCCTCATCATCGTCCTCCTCGACCATACTGCCAGGTTCGATACCTAACACTTTATAATGGTTTCTCTTGTCATGATCAGTCATCTTATTACACAACGCACACTTTCGTAATTTTTTTTGACCCGTTGCTTCTTCAATCGGATTCTTCATGCGTATTGCTCGTTTTCGCCCTTTTGTTTGAGAAATAATTGGATCAAAAATGTCGTCCTCCTCACCTTGTAGGTCAGTGCCGTCAATGACTGGCTGTTTGGCTCGATTGAATCTACCGCCTGGAGTTGTCCGAGTAGTCGGAGTGTCCACAGTTTCTGGTAATGCCATCCTAAACTGTGCATGCTTAGCCTTATCCCGTGCGGCTGCTTCAACTTGATACCTGTACCCATCAAATGTCGACGCTGCATCCATTGATAAACCGTGCATGATGTTACAAAGGTGATTATATCGCAGCGTCTCAGATTGCTCGAAATCAACTGAAACATTGGGCACGTAAGGAATGTGACCGTGGACTCTGTTGGCTTCCTTCGTCCACCGTTCCAAGATATACGGTGGAGGGATTTCACTAGCATTCTTGGCGCTCAAAACCCTCAACGCGTGTCGACAAAGTATACCTTTATGCTCAAACAGTTGACAGTTGCAATTAACCAACCCGGTGTCCTTACAAACTGCTACGGTAAAATGTCGTCTGGTCCTCGGAGCCGACGAAGAGCACGGATTGGCGAAGTTCGTCACATTTGTCAAAGCATAAACCTTGATATCTCTGGTGGAATACTCGTGCAACTTTGTCATGCCATATTGATTCGACTTTAGTAGTTCCTCTTGAAACTGTCGAAACATTTCCTTGGTATAGACTTGAGCCGCATGAGCCTCTAAAGGTGAATAAACTAGTATAGCTCTTTCTTTGCAAACTGTAGCCGCGTCGGCTTCTCTCTCACGGTACAATTGCCTGTCAACGGCTTTCTGCATCTCTAGTACGAACTCCGCTATACTTGAAGACTGGCCTACGTACCCATCAAAGAATGAATTCATAGCTTCGCTTCTCGAGGTCGTAGTCATTCCGGCTGCAAAAAACTTCTTGGTGTAGGCACCGACCCACTGTGTCTTGATCTCATACAACGATTGTAACCATTCGTGATTGTGCAAATAGTAAGTATCCATTAACGTGGCCCACCTCTCCTCGAACACGTCTACCGTCAACGATTTCTTCACACATGTATTAAAGTCAGTCTTGAATGACGGATGGTTTGCATATACATGGTGAAGCCGTTCGGGATATTTGTTGCTTATGTGCCATGTGCACAGGCCATGGTGAGTATCTGGAAGGACCTTAGCGATTGCATTTTTCATTGCCAGATCTTGGTCGGTGATGATGGTCTTTGGAGGAATATGATACATTGCTTGAAGCCACGTTTCAAATAACCACGTAAATGACTCCTCCGTCTCATCCCTAAGCAGGGCAAAGCCAAACGAGATTGACTGATAGTGGTGGTTCACCCCGGTGAACGGAGCAAAAGGCATAGAGTACTTATTGGTGCGGTATGTGGTGTCAAACGTCACAACATCCCCAAAATTTTGGTAAGCAGCTCTAGAACGGGGGTCCGCCCAAAATATAGTACTAATGCGGTTCTCATCATCCAGTTGGAGACTGTAAAAAAATCCAGAATTCTCACTCTGAAGGGACCTGAAGAGATCAAGTGTAGTTTGAGAATCACTCTTACCGAAAGACTCTCTCCTCTGAGCACGAAGTTCATTTCGAAGGTCTACTTCGTTGAAACTCAACTTGTCAATCCCCCCAACCTGGCTTGAGAAAACCCCCATCATCTTAGAAGGTGGAATTTTAGCCTCGGCCATTGTAAAAATTAGTTGTCTGTGTGCCGCGCTTATTTCTCGGTGTTGATGAATTTGACCAATCTTACTGGGGGTCATCAACTGATGATTATGGCTCAACTCCACTCCTGTGACAACCCAATGGTTTTCATTTTTTCGGTGTACTGCATACACATGGGCCTTGCAGCCGGTACCCGGAAATGTGTCCCGTTTTCTTTGTCTTGTTGTCCCTTCGTCACTGATCCGAACGACCGGAGTTACATGCGGTGCTCCTCTATGACACTCAAATAGTCTTGCACAAATTTGATCTGTATTCGCCCGTTTTCTAGTCGTCTTAGTTCTAATACCGAAACCTATCGTTTTCGAATATGCTCTATAGTATGCTTCAACTTCGTCCAGTGCTTGAAAAACTTGACCAACGTAAGGTGGATCAGAACCTTCACAAAAATTATTTCCTCCAGTTGCATCCATATTTATACTGTAATCTAAAAAATAAAAATTATATCATTCTCAACAAGTCATAGATTTAAATAAAAGAAGAATAAAATTTATTTAAACCACCGTCTTTCGGGAAATTTGGTATAATGTAAAATTAGCAAAATAGCCCCCGATGAGCGGCAAATTACCGAAATGCCTCTGGGGGTTCATTATCACCCTAACGCCCCAAATCAGCTTCAAAACAACCTTTCAGGTGCTTTGCTTACATTTCTGGACTAAGAAATCCTTTGAAAAACTTAACGCTGCAAATTTACGAAAATACCCCTATCGGGGATGCGAATTACCAAAATGCCCCCTGACAAAAAAATCTGAAAAGTGCTTTGAAATGGGATTTTAAGCTTCCTGAATTCACTCTTTAAAATAACTTTTCAGGTGTCTCACACCCTTTCCTGAACTAAAAGTTATTTTAAGCACAAATTTGTGTAATGTAAAATTAGCAAAATAGCCCCCGGGGGTTCATTGTCACCCTAACGCCCATCAAACCAGCTTCAAAACAACCTTTCAGGTGTTTTACTTACATTTCTGGACCGAAAAACTTTTTTCGGGAAAATTACCAAAACACCCCTCGCGGGGGGGCAAATTACCAAAATGCCCCTGGCTTCAGAAAATATCAAAATTGCTTTAAAAATCTATTTTAAGCTTCCTGAGTTCATTCTTGATCTAAAACGTATTTTACGGATTTTTCGCCTAAAAATCCCGAACCGGTGTCCGGATCGAGCGCTTAAAAGCCCGTTCGGCCAAAAAATTAGCTAACGGCTTCGGAATGGCCCGAATTCCTGGGGAATGGAACTTCCCAACACCCTAGGGTTCTCATAAAAGTTTCGCACGAAATCGCGCTGTCTTGATATTTTAAATTACACTGCAAAGTTACAAGGTTGCGCGTATCAGTTAACCCCTTTCTAGTCTTTGAAAAAATCTGAAATTTTTACCTGATACAGATCTTTTGAAAATAACTAGGGTCTCTGTTTTGTATTTTGGCAAAATCTAGCTCTAGCTATTTTTTATAAATTCGTGAAAAAACTGTCTAATTAAGTTTTCACCTTTAGCGACAATTACGCCCCGCAATCAGCTGCAAAACAACATTTCAGGCGTTTTACTTACATTTCTGGACTTAAAAGTCCGTTGGAAAACTTTTTCGGGAAAATTACCAAAATACCCCTCTCGGGGTGGCAAATTACCAAAATACCCCCTGGCTTCAGAAAATATCAAAAGTGCTTTAAAATGCTATTTTAAGCTTCCTGAGTTCATTCTTGATCTAAAAAGTATTTTACGGATTTTTCG
Source organism: Escallonia herrerae (assembly GCA_033070095.1). Taxonomy (NCBI): domain Eukaryota; kingdom Viridiplantae; phylum Streptophyta; class Magnoliopsida; order Escalloniales; family Escalloniaceae; genus Escallonia; species Escallonia herrerae. The sequence continues at coordinate 47,202 of JAVXUP010003724.1, read as the reverse complement.
CCTAAAAATCTCGAACCGGTGTCCGGATCGAGCGCTTAAAAGCCCGTTCGGCCAAAAAATTAGCTAACGGCTTCGGAATGGCCCGAATTCCTGGGGAATGGAACTTCCCAACACCCTAGGGTTCTCATAAAAGTTTCGCGCGAAATCGCGCTGGCTTGATATTTTAAATTACACTGCAAAGTTACAAGGTTGCGTGTATCAGTTAACCCCTTTCCAGTCTTTGGAAAAATCTGAAATTTTTACCTGATACAGATCTTTTGAAAATAACTAGGGTCTCTGTTTCGTACTTTGGCAAAATCTAGCTCTAGCTATTTTTTATAAATTCGTGAAAAATTCTATTTCTGACGCCCTAAAAAATCGCTATTTTGGAATTTTTCGAATGTAATACCCCGATTTGTCAAAACGTAATTTTGACGCCCTAAACACGAATTTTAGACTATTGTAAGAACAATTTAAGCGTAACACAATTTAAACAATCAATTGGTATGAACAAATTGAAAAATACTTACTTGTTTTAACTTGATATATTTCAAGAAAAATCCACCGATCTTCTAGCGTAAATTTTTTTTGTTTGTATGTAGGTGAGATAGGGAGAATGAGGAGGGTGGAAAAAATGATTCGGGGAGGAGGGATTTTATAGAGAGAAAAGTGAGAGAGGAAGAGAAGAACCGTGAGTGAACAGCAGGGAGGGGGAGGGGGGAATGACACGTGGGGGTGGGGGGGTAGGGTGGTAATGACACGTGGGGGAAGAGGGGGTTCACGGGTGGGGGAAGGGGGGTTCACGGGTGGGGAAAAGGACATAGGGTGGGGGCCACGGGGTGGGGGGCAAGGGGGGTGACGCGTGGGGGGGCAAGGGGGTGGGGTCACGGAAGGCAATAATGCCAACCGCATGTAGGAGTTGTGGTTGGGCATTATTGCCACCATTTTCTCACGAGTTTTTCATTTTCTCGTGATATTTTCGTGAATTTCTCATAGTATTTTCGTCCTTTTTCGTCCCTTTTCGTCCCTTTTTGCGCCACGTGGCCAACCGCTGCTCTTACCTGCGGTTCGGTGGAGAAATTGTTATTTCTCCACCGGTAGATGTGGATCGGTCCCCTATATATATATATATATATATATAATTAGATTTATGTTTCTAAAAAAATAAAAATCAAAACTAAATTTTTTATTTTTTATAAAAATAAATGAGTATTTGATCACTCAGTTTTTATTTTGATTTTTTCTTTTAGATATTTTATTACCCAGTTTTTATATTGAATTTTTTCTTTAATGGTAGCTGCAGTGGCGGTGGTGAGGCATGGCAGTGGCCAACCGGCGGTGGTGGCTATAGCACGGGGTAGGGGGGTCGAGACTCAAAACAAAATTGGAAACCCAAAATTTCAAAATAGAGTTTTCAAAAGTAGCCATGTTTTAAAACTGGTTTTCAAAACTGAAAGGAAAAAAAAACAAAAATTATGTGTCAAACGCTTTATCTTTCTCCAGTTTACAAAACTGAAGAAAAAATTGAAAATCAAATGATTTTTAAACAGGACCTAAAATGTAGTTTTCGGTTTTCTAACCCAATTTTTAAATTTTTGAAAAGTCCAATGGTTTTAGGGTGTTTGATTTAGTTTTAGTTTTCAAAAAAAGCCAAGAGTTGTTAAAAGAAGGCCCATTTTCAAAAACCCAAATTTGATGTTTTTCTCGAGTTTTAATTACAACCCGTATTCACGCATTTTAGAGATACCTCTTTAATAAGGTCAAGACTTCGACCTTCACCTGCAGCAAAATATGTAAATTTTCTACCCTAGTATATAAGTCATCTAAAAATTAGGGTTGAATTTCCCTGCTTCGATCGTCTGCTCATTTTTGCCGCAGCTCAAGTCTAACCCTCCACTCTAATTGTAACAGGTCCGTACACATCATTAAACCAAAATATAATCACATTTATGACGTAACTATTATAAAAGTAGAACAGAACATCTAAGATACCGCAAACACAATTATCTGAATCTCAAATACTTGACTCCAAAATACTTCAAAACTTTATTACAAATCTTTCAGACAAAATCTAAATCTAAAGTAAAAGAAATCAACTAACCAGTAATTCATCTAAAGAATTCATAACATCTCCCCTTCGTGAAGCTCTTGTGTCACGACCCGAACCCACGGGCAGGCCCGCGAGCTAGGCACGTGACCGGCCGCAGACCCAATGGATGCAAATCAAGGGCTCTGCCAGGCCTTATTTAAACCTGTCAACAAATTCTAATATCATGCATTAACTAATACCATAATATGACTTCTAAAAAGGTCCTTATAGATCTCCCCAAAATTATCTCAATTAAATTCCTCCATAATGACTAATATAATTTATTTAAAGGAAATCTCCTGGAGTTACACTACAAACAATTCTAGAATAAACCAGTAATATCATAATTTCTCATGGAACTTAATTCAGCCTCTTAACGAGCATCTCCCGCGGCTTCATTCTCATTTCCCTCGCAATACTCATGTTTTTCTAGTTGATCGCCTGAAAACATTTATAAAACGGGGTGAGCTTGGGGCTCAGTAAGTACACATACCATATCCCTAAAATAGATTTTGGGATTCATAAAAACATGAACACATGCCATGGTTTTCTTCAATTTAAAACTGGTAAACATTTTCACAAGAGATATTATGCATATATATACTTTTTGAAAGCAATTCATCCTAGATTCTCATAAACGAAGTATGACATCAAGTAGGCTCATTAACAACTATCACAGTTCATCATAACATAGGTATGTTGCGGTCAGTGTACCTTCCCCCTGACTAGGGCCCACAATCCCTCCTTCGTCCGGGATACATCTTATTGTGGACGCAAGGGCGCACCACGAGCAACAGTACTGTGCGTCAACGTATCGTCCCGTTGACCAGGACCCAACAATCCAACTTTCCCCCATGGATATGGGGCGCAACAACCAAGCCAGAATACCGTCTCATTCAACATATATATGAGCCAACTTGAAAACACTACGTACTCATAGAAAACATTCCATGACATTTTTTATGCATTTTCTCATCAAACAATTTACACAAAAGCAGTAGCATGTAAAAGGCTTTAAAACTTCTAATTGGAACAATTCATTTATACATATACATAAACAAAAAATAGGATATACGGAGGAATATGGCAGAAGCACTTACCTCGCTCAAAATCTGCTTCTAGTATTTTCTCAAATGCCGGCCTAGCTCTTGACTATCGAAACCTAAATAACAAATCATACGGATGTCATTTATTGTCGTTCAGGCAAGTATTATGTTTCTTTTAGATGAGTAAAACTTTACCCAACCGTCCCCCGACTTATGTATGATTACCTATTTGCCCCCAAGGCCTAAAGTACCTTATCCACCCAGATATAACCTACAAGAGTCATTAGAAATAATTTAATAACTATCGTGATAATAAAGCGCTACGCTATATCCGTTCGAGTGCTACACTACTAAGAACGCTAAAAACAACAAACGACTTTCAAAACTTTTGAATTTCTAGAATATACATTATCATAGCTACGTAAGACTATTATAAAAGTATCATAATTTAATAACTTAATTTACTATTTAAAAAATGTACCGAAATCTCTTTTACGAATAAAATTACTTAGCATGCTTATCGAGCTCCGAAAAATCTGAAACTTTTACTGTGTGTAGATCTTGCAAAATTAACATAAGTTACTTCTTTGAGTTTTGTCCAAATAATATTATAAAGTATTTTAAAAATTCAAAAAGAGACTGCTAGAATAAGATAGCTTTTTAGCGACATTTTTGAATCCCATTATTAAACAAGGACTTTCCCTCTCTCTACACAGTCGACTCCTTCATACTCACCCAGCAGTGTTACCTGAAACCACTTCATCACTCACCTGCACTCTCTCATTTGCTTGCACCTCACACTCACCTTACATAAACAACCACACACACTCATATGTATATACTCACACAAGCACATCTCTTGCCTTCACTTTCCAGTAGGTCTTCCCAAAGCTACTGCCTCACGGCAGTAGCCTCATTCTCTTATCAATTTATTCATGGGCACAGCCCACACCTGCTACTCTCTTCCTTCACCCTTTTTTTTTCTTTTCTTTGAACCCATTTCACACACCTCGTCACACACTACATACATATACCTAGCTGCTCACTATACCCACATTTTCACACACAATTGCCTCATAGTTGGGGGCTAAACACACAAAAACAGACACTGCCTCACAGTAGTGCCGTGCCCTTTGTTCATTTCTTACACACGTAAACACACACTAGACCACATTACCAACCCAAATAGAGCACTGTCCACGGCAGTGGGGTTTTCTTCCCAAGTTTCCTTTCTCTCTTGCTGTCACACTCCCCCTTCATCTCCTCTAAGACACATTACACTGCACACACCTTACGCATAAACTCACACAATATTCACGCACACGCATATACACGTACAACACTCACGCATAGCCAAAACTCACGCATATACCCACACACTGTCACCTAGATTCTTCCACTGCAGTCCCCATATACGACAGCTCACATACTCGGCACCCACACAGCAGGTCTCTCTCTCTCTCTCTCTCTCCATACCCACAGCCCCGTCATGGTTGTTTTCTCTATCTAGATCGCAGTCACTGAATTTGCTTCTACCCTCGTATGATCCATGGCGGTGCCGCAATTCATATCCCCGGCAGTCGTGGCCGTTCATGGCTCCAACCCGTTCACCCGTGCCCACCATGCACTCACCATATTTGGCAACCTCACGGCATAATGCTAAACTCCTTAAACTCTCAACAATTTCTTTTCCCTCTTCACAGCTTCTCACATCCAATAGATCCATATACCCACAGTCATATATGCAATACAACTTTGAAACTGAAACCGATCTCCATAAACTAAGAGAGAGAAAAACTAAAAGAAGGCTTTCCAAAATTCCTATGCGATTGCCGGAGCTTGCCGGAAAATTTTCCCTTCAAGCTCTCTTCTTTCTCTTCTCGTTATCTCTCTCTACCGTGAACAAGATGGAGTCTGACGGCTAGAAGGGTGGCTGCCCCATAATTATGTCTTACGTATAAATATATATATATATATATATATATATATATATATATATATATATATATATATATATATATATATATATATATATATATATATATATATATATATATATATGAAGGATGAAAACCCTAATTAGAAACTGAAAAGAAAACCTACACTCCATTTGTCGCTAAAACTTCTAACCCAACTTATGATTGTGAAAATGGTTCAAAAATAAAATACTTACAATGAACTACATGTTAGCAAATTATTAATGATTGTTACGCTAATCCGCTCCACTATGTGTCGCTAAAAGTGGTCATTTAGAAACTATCAATGTTCACAAAAGAATTTCGTCGCCAAAAGTTCCTAAAATATTGTTTCGCTAATTGCCACTAATACCTCAATTAATGTCATTTCTAACTGCTATCGTAAGTATATCTTATGCTTTTAAATTTGTCATTAAGATCGTAATTATAGTGTTCCCCAATTTTGTCGCTAAAAGTATATCGATGTTAAGAGAATAATAATACGAATAGTAATAATTCATCGTTAAAAAGTTAAATTAACCCATAAAAATATATCAGAATTTTCGGGGTATTACATCTTGGCCCAGAAGGAAAAGGAAACAAAAAGTAAAGGGGTGAGCATAAATTGCTCAGTAAGAGATTTTACACACAGAAGGCCTAAGCGGATACAAAACATGAGTTATCGAGTAGAATCAATAAATAAGAATTTAGACAATTCAGTCAAATTTCACAAGCGACACAAGCGAATGATAAAGGTGACCAAAATAGGGTTACCAAAAAAAGGAATCACAAATTTGAGTTATCGAGTATAACAAATAAATAGGAATTTCGATACTTCAATCAAATTTCACAAGCAAATAACAGAAGTGACAAAAAAGGGGGTTAAATAATCAATAAGTCAAATATCAATTCACACACGAATAACAAATCGATTGAAAATGGGTTACATAACCAATAAGTTGAATATCAAAATATATTTACCAAATCTTGTAGGTGTCACATACACAACTACTTATTATTAAATATCACAAATGATATTTATACCATGTCGAATATCATAGCCAGCACGTCACATATATGTCACGATAATCAAAAGAGACTTTGAAACACAAATATCACCCGCAAGTAATTTGATAAATATAGAAAATATTCATTTGAAGTCCAAATGTAGTTATTATAGACTCAAACTGAAGAGACCGAAAATACGAATCCAACGAAATAAAAATCAACTAAATCGGAGATCGAATGAATGAGATGTTGTCAAAAGGAGTTTTGGATGAAAAACTAAAGGCACGAAAATCGATAAATCTTTTAAAGAAAAAGGAACAACCCAGAAGATGACATGTGGCAAGGAAAGAAAAAAGATTACACGGTTAAGCCAAAATTTTGGGAGAAGTACAGTGGAATCATGACAAAATAAAACAAACATGTGTGAAAGGATGAATAAAAACATGACAAGTGGCTTTGAAGCATTAAAATTAGCAAAGAGCTCCTTGGCCGTGAACAAAGGAAAAAATTTAAAAGGTAAAGAGATTTCGTCGCTAAAAAAAAGTTACGAACAATGCTAAAGCTTCTTTCTTTAGTTTGTTGAAATTGCATGTACTACATATTCACGGAATTCTTAGTTGAAGTTAGTATTTATCACGTTTTAAGTGCACATGCAATGGCATCCGATAGCAAAATGCCAGCATTTGCAGTAAGTTTGCTAAAATTACCTATATTTCAAAATCTACTAAATTCTCAGTTATAGTTACTTTTTTGTGACATCTAAGTCTACATGTATGGCATTTGACATTTATACTATACATATTTAGATTCGGTTAGTAGATTCGGTTAGTAGCTCCTTTGATCTCCAAACCCCAATCCATTTTTCCTAAGAATTTACCTTTCTCTAATACATGTAATTATGTGATACTTGATGGTATAAGCCAGTGCCAAAAACTATTCTTCTTTCACGATTCCTACATTTTAGCCATAATTATTCAATCATATACCCATTAAATACAAGTAAAATCCGATATTTTTTCATTAACAATCCATGTCTAGCACATTAGATGGACATAAAAGTAAAATCATTCTACTAACATAAAATGTGTGCTACTAAAGTTGAAGTATGTGCTCCTCACATTGGAGCTCACTAAGTTTCTTTCAGATTTCCAAAGAGAATACAGTCTATGTCATGTGTTGATGGTAAACTTGTTAAAATTCACAAACAAGGAGCATCACATGATGAATTTACGAGAAAGTTCTAATTCACAATAACTATACTGGTCAAAAATATTAGGTGATCTGGGACCAACAATTTTATTGTTTAGGATCCTCTGGTATGATGTAAACTAGTCATGTCTCCCTTGTCCCTACTTCTATCACATCAATCTCCCTCTTCGATCTTTTCTATCAAAGAAAGGAAAAAAGAAAGAAAAGGTCCCCCTTTGATTAGAAGGTCCTAAATCTTCTGCACCAATGGCCCATTCTAGATTGCCAATTAGCTGCAAGGTAAATGACATTACTTATTTCACATCATGCATAACCCAGAGTTTTAGCCAAGATACAAGAGATTCGAAGAAAAGTATCTTCAAACTATGGTCTTACAATAATATTCTCTTTTCTTAAAACATGTCTTTTCATGTTACTTAATTGCAAATAACCCCCTAAAGTTTACACTTTTTTTGTAATTAAAACTCTAACATTCTATTCTGAACATCTAGGACCTCGGGTGTCCAATTTAAAGCATGTTGGACCCTTAGCCCCAAGATGGGTGTTTGAAGACCGCCCTCGTGTGCCTTGCACCAAAGTTTTGCTTGGGGCGAAACTCTCTAACCCTGTCAATGGGTTAAATGTATCGGTTGTTCCCCCAAACCCCAAAAGAAAAAAAAAACCACCATCGACTATAATTCTCCCCTCAAACCAATCGATTAACCCCAAACTACATCCTTGATTGGAGATTGGAACACATATGGAGGCTATTAAGAAAAGGAGCAGGCTATCTAGTGAAGATCCCCGCAATTACTGTAAGTCTTCTATTTGGTCCTCGTATTCTTAGTAATTTTAATAGCGATTTAGGGGTTTGATAGGTAGACATTTATTGACAGTGTCATATATATACTCAAATGAGATATCTATGGCTAAGGGAAGAAAAACTCATTAACTCATTATACCGTGCAAACAACGGCGTAAGGAAGACTACTTCCTTAATTCACTATAAGGGAGACAAACTCATTAACTCATTATCCTTTTCTATTCCGATAGATAAACTCATAGCTCCCTCCATACACTTAACACTAATTGAATTATATGCATACGAGGGCCAAAGCTTTACTTTGGTCCACCACCGGGAGAGCCATTTAGGACAAAAAAGAAAGTCTGATAGCGGGGAGCTCGGGTTGGGTGGGTGTGCCTCAGCGCCACTAACAAACCACAAAATAAAAATAAAATATCCGGAAGAAGGATTCAATTGTGTTTGTAGATCGATCGATGCCAAAGTAGGTATCTATATATGTATATATTCAAATGCAGAATTTTGAAACTTTGAGAAGAGGTTTTAGGTTGTCAGAAATGAATTTTGACATCTCCTTACGTTTTTTCCAAAAATATTGTTGAGCATTAGGGGTGAGCATGGTTTAGTTTGATTCAGTTTGGGGGTCAAACCGCAAATCAAACCATTATCCGTCAATTTGGAGAATTGAACGAAATACTATCGGTTTGGACGGTTTTGTTTGGTTGGTTTAAATGGACTTATTAAGTCAGTTTGGATCGGTTTGCACATGTGTTAAAGACTGTTCCTTTGCCAGCTTATAAATTGAAGTTATATTTTTTTAAAATTGCATATAATCTTATTACATATGATGTATAAGTGCTCAGAAAGAAAGAGTTAGTATAGAAGAAATCACTACAATACGATATAAACATAGAGATGAGTATTCAACTCAATCCCTTAAATAATAGTCATTTGAAACACTTCGGATGTAATAAAGCATGAATGGATACTATTCAAAACAGTTTAAGTGTAATCAAACATAAACAGAAAACATTGAACATGAGCAGTACAGAAGCAAAGCCACCCCGGCAGTGCTCGATCGCTTTACATATGCATATGTACACTGACTAGTCCATCTAGGTACTAGTTAAACCCATCCAACAGACCATCCTTATAACGCCAACAATACAGACCATCCTTATGACTCCCAAGTTACTAACTCATGTCAACATTGAGAAACAATAAATAAATTTCAAAACATTTTATGATAATTGAATCGAAAAAACAGATGAGAATAAACAATTTAAGAATTTCAAACGATCGCTTAAGGTTCAAGTTAGGCTTTCATGTACAGTTTCAAAACATCTTTTATATCAGCATAAAATCGAATCAGTTTAGTTTGTAAAATTGTTCTATAAGCATTCGAAAACAGAATGTCGAAATAGGATTCGGATAGAATTTCTTACCTCGGTCCAAGCTAAGCGATGCTATCAATCCTCGATCAATATTTTCTGAATAACCTAGATTGGCAATCCATTTGTCAGAACATAATCTATGCTAGAATACTATAACCCTAATATCATATACCCCCACGTGCTCACTTCTAACCCCAAAATCGCTCAACTCAAAACGCGCCTCGCACGCGGCCAACCTAACGGAGAACCCTGTACGATCCTTAATGCGTGTTGATATTCCAAAATTTAAAATAAATTAAAATAAAACACTTTTATAGCTTAAAACATTATAAAAAGTCAACATATGAATTTTCTAAAGTTTTGAATATTTTCGAACTAAAAATAATTTCCTTAAATGCAATAAAACCCATAAATTGTCAAAATTACTTCCAGCTGGAAAATAAGTCCCATAATTTTTATACAACCTTTAAAATATGTATAAAAATTATATAAATTTAAATCAGAAATTAGAAATTAGAAAGCATTAAAACTATTTTTAAATTATTCATTTTGCTAAAAATAATGCGATACGGAAACTATAGCATATCAACTCCAAAAATTATTAAATTTGAACTGAGTCTTATGTATACCATAAAGACATTACTGTAATTTTTTCCAAAACATTTTCAGGATTTAAAGGCTTCAAACGAATTTTCCAATTCTGAAATTACAGAAAATACTAAAAATACATATGATTTCAAAAAATTATAAAATTTTGCCACATATTCTAATATGGCCTAGCGTATCATACTGTAAAGTTTCACATGTTAACGATAATCGTGCGCTATTTGTCACACATGTTAAACTTAACACTAACCCAAATTAGCCGCTTTGTACTTCTCTTCTTTTTCCCTTCTGTTCACAGTCCAAACCCCAACACTCGGTTCACAGATATCCCTTCATTCTCTTACACACTCACTATCAACCACACACACATACACGTTCACACACTACACTACAGTGCACACCCCTAATTCCACTCTCTTTATATATTATATATTTAAACACACACACACACACAAACACACAATGCACTCAGCTGCCCCCTTGGCAGCCTTACACACACACCCCCCACAATATTTCAATACACAGAAAAATATCTCCCACGCCCACTGCCTCACGCAGTGGGTCTTCTTCCTCTCTTCATTCTATTTTTCTTTCCCTTGTTTTGTTCCACTCACTCACACCCATGCATTACACACACACACACACACACACACACACACACACACACACACACTCACTCTCATAGCACACCCCTGTACCCACACACATTTCCTTTCCATCCACAACACCTCAGATTATGCACTACAACCTCTAAAATATTGTACTACACAGCCACTGCCTCATGGCAGTCACTCCTTCTTGCAACCGTAGCCCCTTTTCTCCCTCAACCCACACACATGCGCACACTACCGCAGCCATCACCCACGGCTACACCAAACATACACATGCCCACGGCTGAAGTTTTCAGCCTTCCCTTCATTTTATACATCCACACAGCACCTATGTACATGCAAAATATACCCACTCATTCACATATGATGCCCACACACTACACACTAAACTCTAAAACCCACAACATATACTCACAAACACCACCCACACCCTTGCCCCTACACCCACATTCACCCAAACACTCAACACTACTCACACACAAACTCACATCTGTATTTACAAAAACTCACGCACACAACACAGGTAAACTGCCAATGGCAGTACTATCTCAATCTTCCCCATTACACACACACAACAGAGTTTCACCCCCACGGCAGCCTTGGCTGCCTTCCTTCCCTCACAAACACACACAATACGCACATAACTCACACACACTTCACACAGCTACTGCCTCACGGCAGCAGCTTCTCTTCTTTGTTCAAAACTGACACACACATGCACACTACACACTACTCATACTGCTGGCAATTACACACACCCAAGCACCCGTATACACACACTCAACACACATGTGCACAGTTGGATTAAAACACACACACACACACACACACACACCGCTCACAAGCACACAGCAACACCCCAACGCACACTGTACTTACCCTTCATAACACACATCTATATTCCCCCAAATCCACAAACTCATGCACCCTCACAGCCTCTCTCTCTCTCCCTCTCTCTCCAAACCGCAAGCCGCAACCCACTCTTTCTCTCTCATTATACACAGCACTACACTCACAATACCCAACAGTTTCCAGCCCCTTTTACTCCCTTTAAGACAATGAATAGACTAGAAGAAAAGAGTTAGAAACTTACCGAAGGAATTCGCCAGGAAACCTTCGCCAAAACCCTTCTCCGATCTCCTTCCTTTGCTCCCTCAGTATCTCTCTCAAAGTGGATCTGAAGGGCATTGGACGGCTGCCCTAATATTTGGGTTTATATATATAAAACCCTAAAAAGCCAATTACCAAAAAGAACCCCTAAAGTTTCGTTAGTTACTAAAGGATGCACCCACAACTTTTTATTATTACGAAATAGTCCAAAGTAAATTATTTCCTATAGTTTGGGTCCTCGAAAATTTTATTATCGCTAATTTAAAAATATCGGTGCTAACAAAATCTTCGTCACTAAAAATATTCGCCGCTAAAATTTCTAATTAGATCTGAAAAAGTATCGGGGTGTTACATTCTCCCCCACTTATAAAAATTTCGTCCTCAAAATTTCACTTATCTATAATATCGAAATACTACACTTTCATTAGGCAACTCTCAAACGAAGATGGCATCAAATTCTTGCACTTAACCTCCAAAAATATTAGTCAAACGAAACATAAAAAAAAAATGACTCAGCAATCTCACAACTTCAAATATTCGACCATAATATATGATTCAGATTGTAACTTAACATATGATACCTCAAAGTCCGATAGTATACGAGCACTTAAATAAATTATCCGAGAGTGTACCTGGCACCACATCATTGGACGTCGCAGCATCCTGAGCCGATGAAGCAAAAAGCCTGGCCGTTGTACTAGGCTTCTGCCCCTGCTGACCCTGACCTGCTCCCGGAGGGGATGCATTACTCATAGCTAACTTAGTTGTAGGTGCGAAACTGGGGGCTGATTGATTTTCCCATACTAAAGGACAATTTCGAACTTGATGTTCCACACTACCACATTTAAAACATCCGCCAGTAAGTCTATAGCATGGTTTATCCCCATGGTTCCTTCCACATGTAGGACACAGAATTGCTGAAAGACCTGACCTAGCACTCTGAACAGATCTAGTTCCTGTGCTCTGTGCTCCACTAAACCCAGCACTCTGCCCTGACCTAATTCCCTGTGCCTGTCCCATCTTCTGATTCTGAGCACTCTGTTGTGCTATAGAAGAGAATTGTTGACGCTTGCCAGTTTCTGAAGTTCTACTCTCTTCTCTATCTCGCTTCTGACCACCTTGTCGTTTTTCAATTCTTCTCTTATTGTCCGATTTGGACTGTTCCAATGCACGTGCCAAATCAACACACTCTACGTAGCTCGATAAACGTGCAGAAATCACCCCATCTCTCAGTCCTGGCTTAAGTCCCCATTCGAACTTTCGACATCTATCCGCCTCAGTAGGTAACATCCTAGTTGCAAACCTCGCCAGACGTGAGAACCGCACCTCAAATTCATCCACTGTCTCCTGATCCGCTTGTGTCACATTGGCAAATTCCCTCAACATTTGCTCACGATAACTCACAGAAAAGTACCTATCATCAAACAATCCCTTAAATCGTTCCCAAGTCAGCTCAGTCTTCTGTTGAGGAGTCATACCACTCTCTACCATCTTCCACCACTGATCGGCCTCACCCCTCAGCTTATACACCGCAAATTCTAACTTCTGTTTCTCGGTACATCGTATGGCTCTAAAGACCTTCTCTATCTCCGCAATCCAAGCCTCTGCCTCCATAGGGTCCACTGATCCACTAAAAATTGAAGCATTCTGCTTGTTAAATTCACTTAGGGTACTTCCCTCCTGAGGTTGTGGTCGCGGCTGAATGGGGTTTTGTATACCTTGCTGCTGATTAACCAAATGTTGGGCCATGAATGCCAGAATATGATTCATGGTATTCAACGCCGCAGCCATGGGTTCTGGGTTTTGCTCTTGTTGCTCCACATGGGGTACTTCCCCAATTGGGATCTCCTGATCTCCACTACGACCCCCAGTGCGACCTCCTCGGCCCCTGGCTTGGTCTCCGCAACCCCTGGTTCCAGCTCTACGAGTGCGTGCCATGCTATAACAAATAAACTTTTTATCAGAGTCTACAAACACCTTTTATAAATGACTATGCAAGTTTAAAATTTCTAATAATATATATATTATCGGATACATCTCCATCAAAACGATCTCACACATTTAGCCACTATTACGGTTCACTAACTCATGAAATCTTTCCCTAACGTTAATATCGAAATCTAGGCTTCCTCTCACAAGTTTTTAAAGTCTATTAATAATAAACTTACGCTCGATCATTTGTTCACCTAGGTTCGAGTCTACAGAATCGTAAGACCTAAGCTCTGATACCAACTGTAACATCCCGAAATTTCCGGAACATTATACATTCGCTCGATCAATTCATTAAGACAATAATATCCTCTACCTCAAAACACCACAACTGTCAGAGCAACTAAACCATAAAATTTAAATCTTAGTAGACCATTTGAAGTATCAAACTAGGTCTTAAAATTTCAAACAATAATGTTTACCCACGCAGGGGTTCTAATGATGAATACCAAAATCTATTTCCTTCGCTTTCGCTTCCTCGGCTCTAATCCTATTCAGGTAACCTACTGCTGGCGGTCACCTGCGGAAAAGAAGTCAAGGGGGAGTGAGCTTTTGAGAGCCCAGTAAGGTCGCACAAAGATTTAAAATACAAAACGATTCGGACAATTTTTCATATAAAACTTTTGAAGAGTATTTTCAATGAAACACATCACTTAGACAAAGATGAACAAAACGAACGATTTTACATTCAAGTCCAATAACAACCTTTTTGAGGGATTTTGCTTTCGATGAAATCACTACAATACGATATAAACATAGAGATGAGTATTCAACTCAATCCCTTAAATAATAGTCATTTGAAACACTTCGGATGTAATAAAGCATGAATGGATACTATTCAAAACAGTTTAAGTGTAATCAAACATAAACAGGAAACATTGAACATGAGCAGTACAAAAGCAAAGCCACCCCGGCAGTGCTCGATCGCTTTACATATGCATATGTACACTGACTAGTCCATCTAGGTACTAGTTAAACCCATCCAACAGACCATCCTTATAACGCCAACAATACAGACCATCCTTATGACTCCCAAGTTACTAACTCATGTCAACATTGAGAAACAATAAATAAATTTCAAAACATTTTATGATAATTGAATCGAAAAAACAGATGAGAATAAACAATTTAAGAATTTCAAACGATCGCTTAAGGTTCAAGTTAGGCTTTCATGTACAGTTTCAAAACATCTTTTATATCAGCATAAAATCGAATCAGTTTAGTTTGTAAATTTGTTCTATAAGCATTCGAAAACAGAATGTCGAAATAGGATTCGGATAGAATTTCTTACCTCGGTCCAAGCTAAGCGATGCTATCAATCCTCGATCAATATTTTCTGAATAACCTAGATTGGCAATCCATTTGTCAGAACATAATCTATGCTAGAATACTATAACCCTAATATCATATACCCCCACGTGCTCACTTCTAACCCCAAAATCGCTCAACTCAAAACGCGCCTCGCACGCGGCCAACCTAACGGAGAACCCTGTACGATCCTTAATGCGTGTTGATATTCCAAAATTTAAAATAAATTAAAATAAAACACTTTTATAGCTTAAAACATTATAAAAAGTCAACATATGAATTTTCTAAAGTTTTGAATATTTTCGAATTAAAAATAATTTCCTTAAATGCAATAAAACCCATAAATTGTCAAAATTACTTCCAGCTGGAAAATAAGTCCCATAATTTTTATACAACCTTTAAAATATGTATAAAAATTATATAAATTTAAATCAGAAATTAGAAAGCATTAAAACTATTTTTAAATTATTCATTTTGCTAAAAATAATGCGATACGGAAACTATAGCATATCAACTCCAAAAATTATTAAATTTGAACTGAGTCTTATGTATACCATAAAGACATTACTGTAATTTTTCCCAAAACATTTTCAGGGTTTAAAGGCTTCAAACGAATTTTCCAATTCTGAAATTACAGAAAATACTAAAAATACATATGATTTCAAAAAATTATAAAATTTTGCCACATATTCTAATATGGCCTAGCGTATCATACTGTAAAGTTTCACATGTTAACGATAATCGTGCGCTATTTGTCACACATGTTAAACTTAACACTAACCCAAATTAGCCGCTTTGTACTTCTCTTCTTTTTCCCTTCTGTTCACAGTCCAAACCCCAACACTCGGTTCACAGATATCCCTTCATTCTCTTACACACTCACTATCAACCACACACACATACACGTTCACACACTACACTACAGTGCACACCCCTAATTCCACTCTCTTTATATATTATATATTTAAACACACACACACACACACAAACACACAATGCACTCAGCTGCCCCCTTGGCAGCCTTACACACACACCCCCCACAATATTTCAATACACAGAAAAATATCTCCCACGCCCACTGCCTCACGCAGTGGGTCTTCTTCCTCTCTTCATTCTATTTTTCTTTCCCTTGTTTTGTTCCACTCACTCACACCCATGCATTACACACACACACACACACACACACACACACTCTCATAGCACACCCCTGTACCCACACACATTTCCTTTCCATCCACAACACCTCAGATTATGCACTACAACCTCTAAAATATTGTACTACACAGCCACTGCCTCATGGCAGTGACTCCTTCTTGCAACCGTAGCCCCTTTTCTCCCTCAACCCACACACATGCGCGCACTACCGCAGCCATCACCCACGGCTACACCAAACATACACATGCCCACGGCTGAAGTTTTCAGCCTTCCCTTCATTTTATACATCCACACAGCACCTATGTACATGCAAAATATACCCACTCATTCACATATGATGCCCACACACTACACACTAAACTCTAAAACCCACAACATATACTCACAAACACCACCCACACCCTTGCCCCTACACCCACATTCACCCAAACACTCAACACTACTCACACACAAACTCACATCTGTATTTACAAAAACTCACGCACACAACACAGGTAAACTGCCAATGGCAGTACTATCTCAATCTTCCCCATTACACACACACAACAGAGTTTCACCCCCACGGCAGCCTTGGCTGCCTTCCTTCCCTCACAAACACACACAATACGCACATAACTCACACACACTTCACACAGCTACTGCCTCACGGCAGCAGCTTCTCTTCTTTGTTCAAAACCGACACACACATGCACACTACACACTACTCATACTGCTGGCAATTACACACACCCAAGCACCCGTATACACACACTCAACACACATGCGCACAGTTGGATTAAAACACACACACACACACACACACACACCGCTCACAAGCACACAGCAACACCCCAACGCACACTGTACTTACCCTTCACAACACACATCTATATTCCCCCAAATCCACAAACTCATGCACCCTCACAGCCTCTCTCTCTCTCCCTCTCTCTCCAAACCGCAAGCCGCAGCCCACTCTTTCTCTCTCATTATACACAGCACTACACTCACAATACCCAGCAGTTTCCAGCCCCTTTTACTCCCTTTAAGACAATGAATAGACTAGAAGAAAAGAGTTAGAAACTTACCGAAGGAATTCGCCAGGAAACCTTCGCCAAAACCCTTCTCCGATCTCCTTCCTTTGCTCCCTCAGTATCTCTCTCAAAGTGGATCTGAAGGGCATTGGACGGCTGCCCTAATATTTGGGTTTATATATATAAAACCCTAAAAAGCCAATTACCAAAAAGAACCCCTAAAGTTTCGTTAGTTACTAAAGGATGCACCCACAACTTTTTATTATTACGAAATAGTCCAAAGTAAATTATTTCCTATAGTTTGGGTCCTCGAAAATTTTATTATCGCTAACTTAAAAATATCGGTGCTAACAAAATCTTCGTCACTAAAAATATTCGCCGCTAAAATTTCTAATTAGATCCGAAAAAGTATCGGGGTGTTACATTACTACTGTCACCACGTCCATGTCCGCCAAAATTATCTAAATATTCCCCACCCTATAACCATTATCGTAATTGTAATTGTCATGTCGCTAAATATCGCTAGCCATAATTACCAACACCATCCCTTTATCCACCACTACCGCCACCATTAACAATTTTTTGCCGCCGTTGTCGCCACCACCAACACGATTTTGGCCAAAAATAAGTTATAAACATAAATATATGCATAATTTTTGTATAACGGATAAATTGTCAGACATTTGTTTTTGGTTTACAGCGCTTAACGTTTTCAATACTTAAGTTTCAGTTTTATCAAACAACCCGTTACTTTTAATTTAGTAATTGAAATATTTTCAGTGGCTTCTTTTTTATTTGGCTTCAGTAGCATTACAAAACTGGTAATCCTCGTCTAGTTTAGCACAAAATATGGAGACCACCAAATCCGTTTGATCACACACGCGCGCGCTCGCACGCACACCTTTCCCCACACTCACTCATTCACTCTCCCTCTCTCTCTCTCTCTCTCCCCACCAATATTCTAGCATATTTCCAACGTTCTTCTAGCTATCATCCAAATGGAAAGAAGTGGGTATAGTCGCATATCTTGCCTGACCGCTACTTAGTAGCAATTAGGCGAATTATGGGCTTTCTCAAGGCACACAGTGGCAATTTGAAAAAGAAAAATACTAAGCACGGGTTTAAGCATGAAATAGTTTTTAAACTGCCCATGAAACCCTAATTTGAGCCTTTTAGGGATCGTTTGAAATTCTGATTCATATTTATCTGTTTATTGACTCAATCATAGTAAAATATTTTCAATTCTATTTATTGCTTCTCAATGTTGACATGAGTTAGTAATCTGTGATTTATAAGGATGGTCTGTTAGTTGGGTTAAACTGGTACGTAAATGGACTAGTTTGTGTATATATACATATGTAAAGTGTATCCAACACTGTCGGGGTGGCTTTGCTATAGCGTACTACTCATGTTCAATATTTACTGTTTCTGTTTTATTGCACCTGAAGTGTTTTGAAATGATTATTGATTTAAGGGATTGAGTTGATACTCATCCCTGTGTTTATATTGAAATGTTGTCGCTTTATTTGAAAACCCTTTTAAAATTATCATTTGATTGTATGTAGAAAATCATTTGAATCGCTCTGTTTCTCTGTTTTAAAAGTTGTTATTTTGCTTAAATGTAAAATTGTCCGAATTATTTTTGAATGTTTTTAAATCCTCAATTGACCTTTTCGGCTTTCAAAAGCTCACTCTCGTTTAACTTTCTTTCCATAGGTTGCCTGAGTATGGATTAGAGCGAGTGAAAGAGAAAATGATTTAATTTTTGGTATTGTTTGTTAGAACCCTGCATGGGTTACTTTGCTAGTTTATTATTCAAATTTAAATTTAGTTTTCAGGTATGATTGTATACTGAGAGAAAATACATTGATGGATGTTTTAGTTGCTCTGAAAGTTATGGTATTATTTAGTTAAGTTTTGAAGATAATATTGTTTATTGTATTTGATCGAGCTGGTGCTAACGTTCCGAAAATTCCTGGATGTTACAAATATAACAAACATAATCTCAAGAAAAAATTGAAATTAATAATTATTAATTTCTTGAACATAACAGGCCAAAATAACTTTGATGAATAAACCAATTTAGCAAGCCAAATACAATAAACATAATCTCAAAAAAATACAAATTTAACAATAATTAATTTCTTGAACATAAAAAATTAAAATTACTTTGATGAATAGCTGATAAATACAAAAAACATGATCTCAAAAAAAATTATATAAACATCGAAAAAAACTTTACTATCATTTTACCCATAAAAAAAAATTCACCATTCACCCACTTATTGTAACGCCCCGATTTTTTTTGAAGCGTTAATTTCAAATGAACAAAGTAGAAAATCTCAAAATATCCAAAAGTCTCCCAAATTGAGTAATCAGAGCATTTAAGAATAAGTATCCAAGAAACATCAATAAATGTCACTCCGGCTTAAAACTATTACATTGATCTCAAGTACTCCTAACGGAACTCCAGAATAAAATCTAAAGCCAACTCTAATAGTACAATAAATATAAAAGGAAAATCCTTCCCTAAAAAACTTCTTATTTAGCCATGCTTTAGAATCCTTTGTACAGTTCCAAACACTTCCTGATAACGTGAAAGTAAGGGGGGTGAGCACGAAGCCCAGTAAAGATAATCGCACATACCCACCCACAGAGTACAGAGCACGCTATATCGATAGTAGTACTTGGAGGTGATAAAGTACGATACCATGGTACATGGCGAATACCAAAATCAATGCACTAACTTTCAATTCAGAAATCAGATTAGTAACAAGATCAAATAGCTCGTACTATAGACAATACAACCTCAAAGTAAGGAATTATCATATATAACTAAATTTACAAATGGTCAAAAGGTTTCAATGTGTTTAAAACAATACAAATCTAAGTTCAAAACATCTTCACAGGTTCTGATAAAGATAACTTATATTTCAAAAATACTCTAGTGAATTCAATAATACTTCAGATATGTTCGAAACTTCTTCAAATAGATCAGATATCAAAATCCAAATGTTCAGTGAGTACCAAGACGAAGACCACTGGAGCCATTCAGAAATGTGCCACGCGTGTCATCACTGACACGTGAGACAAGATTTAGAAATTAAGATCGCGATCTCTAGCTCATCCCGCTGAGCTAGCCCACATTTCAATCCATGTGGGTAAGTCAGAAATAGGTAAGTCACATACACTGTGACATGGCTCGCCATCTTATAAAAACATATACCAAATTAACTTAATAAACACCAAGAGTTTAAAGCCGACAAAGTCATTCTCGTTTACACGATTTTACGCAGAATAATTTTATTCAATGGCTAACTTTAATAATAAAATCGATGAATTCTAAGAAAACTCAAAGGAAGAGGACTCGTTACTGTTTCCGTAACGTCTAAGATCATAAAAAACGGATAAGAAACGAATAAGTCAAAGTAAACTGATTTGTAGTGTCAAACAGCAACTTTTGCACTGATGAATAACTTTCAAACTGAATTTTGATCAGAAAATAGATAGATTCTGATGAAACACAAAATTAAGAAGTTTAAGAGGACTTTTCAAGGATTTCAGAATGTTAATGATCATTAAAAACCAATGAGAAACAAATAATATACAACAAATCAAAATTGGCTGACCTGAATTGGCAGAAATATAAGCATAACAATGTTCAAGTCTATTTTTGAATATGAATCACTTCAAATTTCGGAAAATCCAAAACTACAAAGTTGTAATAAACTATTTGAGGTTTTCAAAAAGTGTAATAACACTAAAATTGGCCAAGGAACGACAAAGTTACAGACTTTTGAATTTACTACAAAGATTTACAATAAGAAGATCACGAATCAAAGTCAATAATCGGAAGTACAAAGAACTATTTAGGGTAACGATCAAGAATGTAATTAGGGTTTTAAAGAATCAATAGATCTCTTTAAACAACAAATCAATTGATGAACGGATCGATAATCAGAATTCAGATGGGGTAAATACGTGAGAAAACCCTTACCTCAATTGCATAAATCAACTCCAAGTCTTGATCTTCTCAAACAAATTATATCAAAAACCCTAATATAATAATACCCAAAATTTCTATTAGACTCTATCAATCACATTAGCTTATGTAGGTTTTTACCACAAACCTCAATACTAATATCAAAATAAGATCGTACCTCAATGTAATAACCAAAATCTAAAGGGTCTTCTTCCTAGAGATTCTTTGGAGGCTATTCTGAAGTTTGTGTGCTTCTAAGAATTATATTGCACATAAGTCATGAGCCTAAAAGGAATGTAATTATATTCCTAACACAATAAGAATTGCAAAATACTCATTATGTCCCAAAATTCTCTAACTTTATAAATGGGTCATACTAAAGCCCAAATTTAAATGGGTCATCTAATCCCAAAAGTATAACTCACTTTCTAGTAAGAAAAATTTAAATTGATTTTTAGGCCCATTATTTAAGTCAAACTCATAATACATTTAATTCGTACTTACACAAGTATGCTGATTAAAAAAAAAATCTGGGGTGTTACACTTATCTTACTTAAATGAAGCTTGAAGCTTTGTTACTTGAAGTTAGGAGCTTAAAGGGAGCTGAAAATGGAGACAACTGGAGTTCAAGAGCTAAAAATGGAAGAAGAGCTGTGAATTATCAAAATTTGGGATATATCTGCCACGCCGTCCACCACACTGTCTGGCAGATGGAGGGCTGGCAGACTGAGGGGGATGTGACACTTGCTGGTCAAAATCCGTCTGCTACACAGTGTGGCGGATGACTTTTTGACTGACAATTGTCAGGGTCAAAAAGTTGTCCGCTGCACTGTGTAACAGACAGACAAAGGGGGATATTTTAGTCAAAAGGCCCGTTCGCCACTTAGTCTGGCAGACAGACTTTAAAAAAAAAAAGATCTGGGTTGTGCTGGCAACTTAACTCATTTTGTCAGTGCGGTCAACGGATCAGCTATATATATATATATATATATATGAAAACTGAAGCTGAAAGAATATTATCCAGTCATCAGTTACTTGGATACTGTCTTAGTTTGCCATATGGACTTTCTTATTTTGAGTTTTAAAATATTTTAAATTACTTATCTTTGTAATAATGATTTGTATTCTCTCTCTTTCTCTCTCTGAGATTTGGAATCCTTCTTTCTATTTAAAATTCAACCAATTACATAGATTTTATATTTCTCTCTCTTTTATGTCAAAATGCCCTACTCAAAAAATTTATTTATATCTTTATTCCATTAATTTCTAGATTTTGACAAAAGTAATTCTCTATAGATTTCTTTTTAATCATAAATCTTTTTTATTATTTAGGGAAACATAATAGTCTCCATCAGTTTTTCTCTTAAACTACCATAATCTTCTTCTTTTTATTTAATTGCAAGTTTTATATATAGTTTATGCTACCTTTTTCTTTTCAATCATTTATTATGTACAATTACTCTTTTTTTGGTGGTTTTGAATAATACAATCTCAACATACTACTAGCTAGGAGAGACTATTAGTTAGAAGAGACTATTTCTATTATTTCATATACTATTTTTAATCTTCATTAATCAGTAAAAACAAATAATTATTACTTAAATTCATTTCTAACAATAAAAATTGGTAGGATAACTCTTTTAAAAAGTTAAAAATAAATTTTTGATTATCTTATTGTTACTATCAATTTTGTTATTGTTATTAAGCATACTAATACAAGATCTCTCGGTAAGTATTTTGAAAGTTGTTGATCCCGTGTGCATCGCACGAAATCAAAGAAAGTGACAACATCACCGCCTACTTGAAGACTCTCTTACCTTCTTACCTTACCATGTAGACTTTTTATTTTGAATTTTTAAAAGCATTTTGAATCTATTCACCTTTGTATTTTCTTTCTCCCTCTTTCTTATTCAATTTGATTTGAATTCATTTTTGCCATTTGAAATTCAACCAATTAAATTAGATTTTATATTTCTCTATCTTCTATGTCAACACGTCCCATTTTATTATATCTTTACAATATCATTAATTCCTAAAATTTTGCCAAAGCTAATCCTTTATGTATTCACTTTAAATCTTAACTATTTTTTATTGTTTAGAGAAACAAAATATTCTCTATTAATTTTTTTCTCCAATTAAGATAGTCTCCCTTCTTTTCTTGCATTACAAGTTTATACGTAGCTTACTCTCTCATTTTATTTTCAATCATTTATTACATATATAAAAATGATATATATATATATATATATATATATATATATATATATATATATATATGTTACTACAAACATTGTTAATGTTATTCGGCACGCACGAGATGAAAACTGGTTATTTGTCGGTTTGTTAGTTTGCTATCGATCACAACTAGAAGGGTACATGATTAAGTGTGGAGCACACGAAATGTTTTTCCTTGAAGGGTTTATTGATGACCGTAAAATTGCAAATAAGGAGCAGTGCATCCGTTCGCCACCTGCAAATCCAAGCCACCGTAGAGACGAAATTGGTTGAAGAAAAGAAAATATTTTTTTACTATTCGACTTGTAGGAAGATACTTACAACCGATAATTAATAGTCGTTAAATATTATTTTTGTAAATTTTTTGTTAACAATTTTAGTAACAATTTTCAAGAGCGCTTTTTAACGTTACTAAATAAAAGTCATAAAAAATATTTAACAAAATTGATTATCTATACTTGGGATCGTAGATATCTTGCTATACTGAGGTAGGAGCCGAAATGTTTTCCTGAAGAATTGGGGCAGATTAGTCTTTTAGCCAAAAAAAATAAAAATAATCTGATGATCAAAATGGAACACTTTCAGATCTACGGTCAAGAGATACCCTTTGGAAAATGGATTAGTGCATCCAGCGTCCAAGTTAAATAAAATCAACTACTCCGTATTACGGAGTATTAGGTAAATAATAATAATAAAATCTCACCTGAACCTGCCTTTTTTCCTACTCATTCAATCGGATGTTGATCTAGACATCGATCGATACATCTCCAAATAGATACGATACGAGAGAGACAAACCCCCAGGACATGATCGACCAACTTTCATCGCCATCGTAAGCGTCTCTCTCTCTCTCTCTCTCTCTCTCTCTCTCTCTCTCCCTCTCCCTCTCCCTCCCCCCCCCCCCCCCCTGAAACATACAATTGTGGCAGGAACTCGTAATTACTCCATGTAGAATTGATGCTCCATCCACTACAAATTGGGCAAAGAGCTACACCAAGCAGCTTATAAATGAGGAGGATTTTGAGCCCCCATTACTCTTTTTGATCTGGGTTTTCGTTGATTATCACATATTCCATGTCTAGGGTTATGGCTTGTTGCTGGAAATTCTGTTAGAGAAAGAAAAAAATGAAAAAGTTCCAATCTTGGTGTTTGTATTCAGCTTAGATTTCAATTTTAGGGTTTTCATTTTTCATGCTTTATTTTGTAGCTTTGTATTGTGAAATCAAGAATAATTTTATCGTCTTGTTCTCTCTTTTTTATTTATCCCTCGAGTGTTACCAGATTCCGGTAGAAGAAAGGGGAGTAGTATAAGTTATTGTTAATATTATTTTCATTAAGAGACTTATTTTTTAATCGGGAACTGAAGTCTTTGTAAAGTCATCACGGAAAATGGGTACACCGGGATTTAACAATCAGAATAATGTCCCGCGATTAGGCATCACGGACCCAATTTCATTGGGTGGACCGACTGATTACGACCTGATAAAGACCCGTGAGCTCGAAAAGGTTTCAGTTGCTTTCCCTTCTAATTCCTTGTTTTCAAGTTTGTTTGTCGTTACGAGGATCTATAAACCTTCTGGAATGTGTATGTTCAGTTTTTGGCTAATGCTGGATTGTATGAGAGCCACGAGGAAGCCATCAGCAGGGAAGAAGTGCTCGGACGATTAGACCAGGTTAAGTTGCTTTGCCAAATGGATGATTCCAAGTGTCAAGCTTTCACTGAGTTGTGATGCTTAATTTTTGCTGGGTGTTGCACAATGAGACAGATTGTCAAGGTTTGGGTCAAAGCTGTTAGCCGTGCTAGGGGGCAACATGAGCAGCTGGTACAAGAAGCAAACGCCAAGATTTTTACTTTTGGTTCTTACCGCCTCGGGGTATGAGATTTTCTGAAACTTTTTAAGGAAAAGGGTTCCTGTGAAGCAAATGCTCCTTCTTTTGCGTATAGTTGTAGCTCTGAATTCAACGTGAAGGTGGGACAAGAGAGTTAAAATGCATCGGATAGTAACTGCACATTGCATGGATGTTCTACATTGAACTCTTATATTCTTGCTTGTTAACCCTGAAATGAATATGATAATGTCCATATAGTGTGCGAATGAGTTACATGGTTGAAGCTCAGGTGCATGCACTTTGAGTAACAGTGATATTTAAGTAGTACCTTGAGCTTTGCTGTATGCAGGCTCTCATAAAGAAAAACTTACCCAGTTTTAAGATTTACTCGTTGTTTGCTTACGATATTCTTTGTTTTCATGTTATAGAAAAAATGAAAAAGATTCTTTTTTAGAGAAAATGAAACATGTAATTACTTGTGTGGATATGATCTTAAGAATTACAGTTGATTAACAGCACGATATAAGAATGTTAGTATAGTTCGTGGATGAATCATCTCAGAATAAGATTGAAGATTGACTATCAGGATAAAGCTTGTGAATAAGCTGGGAGTTACTGATTTCTTAAAACAAGATAATTTAGACAGAACTTAAATATCCTTTCTTTGATATTCACCAGAAAAGACACGCGCAGAAAAGCCCTCTTTGGTGCTTAATTTTAGCCTAGTAATAGTGAAGCACGTGCTTTGCACGTGAATTACAACATACGTCATAACTCCTCACCCTCATCCCCGAGAAACTTTGACTGTGTAATCTTTTCTTTGACTGTGAGAAGAAAAGATTACACAGTCAAAGAAAGGATTACTATGTCCCTATTGCAATTGAAATATGTAAAGCCTTCTCTAAACACTTTTTCATCCATAACAATTGAGACTGACCATAGTCTGGTAATGATTGAGGGAATCAACTCAAACAAAAGTTTAAATCACCTAGTAAATCAAAATCTTATGGAGTAGTTTGTTTACCAATTTCTTAACAAATATAGTAAAGATACAAAACAACTCTAGGAGAACATAAAAATTGCACCTGCAAACAATTAGAAGGCCAAAAGCTACGAAATCTGATATACAAGTAGTGTTTGGTTGAAAATACATAAAATAGTAAGTCACAGAACTTCGCATAAAACTAAGCTTTGGCATCTTGCTTTTTTCCTTTCGGGTCCTCGACCACCTTTGATATCGTCATAAGAGAGTATGCCGTTGCTAATAGCTTCCAACAGATTTGTATTTTTATAAAGACTTGTCGTGTTAGCAATATTTCTTCTAGTTGGTATAATGAAGTTTTTCAGACCTTTCTAGAGTGT
Source organism: Escallonia herrerae (assembly GCA_033070095.1). NCBI lineage: Eukaryota > Viridiplantae > Streptophyta > Magnoliopsida > Escalloniales > Escalloniaceae > Escallonia > Escallonia herrerae. Next base: position 20,543 of record JAVXUP010003724.1, on the reverse strand, counting down.
CAATTATTTTCAGCTCCACTTTTAAGGGTTTCAAAATTTTCAAGAAGCTGGCCCAGCAGAGGAGTTGAAAGACTAAATTGTGAAGTCGGATTGTTATTTTCCATTAGTGGGAAGGGGCTTTGAAGATTTTGAGTGCCGCTTGCTTGGGATGTGGCTGTGGATGTATCTGGTGCACATGGAGGCCCCTTGGAGAAGGATGGTTGGTGGCAGGTTTGGAGGGGAGCAAGGAGATAGGCTTCATTTTGTTTAGTTGATATTCTGTGGCCTGAGTTTGTGGATCGGCAACAACCAAGGACGGGGTAAGTTTGATAAAAGTATCTGCTTCAACAAGGGAGATGACTTGTGTGTTGGGTTTGACTTGGCTTGTTGTATGATATCGGCAGTTGGTGCTTAGTGATGCATTGCGAATCTGTTTTTCAATAGCAGTTAATAAGGCATTTTGGTTGAGGTGTTTTTTTTTGGTTTAAGAAGTGCAAATAAACAACAGGAAAAAGAAAGTAACCCCACAAAGATCTGCAAGAATCATGGGGTTCAATTTCGCTTGTGCTTCCTCCAAGGGTAGTGGTCTCGCTGGCTGCTTAGCTCCTAGACTAGCAAGCTCTTCCATGCAGCTGTTACCGTTCTCTCTGTATGTGCCTTAAATTGATACCTTGCCTGCTTATGATGTAATGTACTGAACGATAGGCATAGCTCTGAAATTATGACATGTTCTCCTTTCTTTGTCGCTCGCCACCACCAGCTTTCTCAACTCTAAGGCACCTTTGACATTGGCATTCTCCATGTGGGAGGCAGCCTTGAGCAGACAATTTATGGAACTGATGCTTTATGTGTTAATGGGTTGTTGCTTCGTTTTTCTGTGGCTAGGGTTTTGCGAAACTTACTTTGTAGCCTCTGCAGGGTTATTGAGTAATGCTGAGACCAGTCTTTGCACACATGAAGATGGAGAAAGAAGGATCTTTGGGATTTGGTTCCATTATGTTCCTTTTGGTGCATTCGGCGTGGGAATATTGCTAGAGCAATTTAGTGTTTTGGATATCATTATGTTATTTTAAACTGTTATTTCAATCCCAAGTGTCGCTAGAATCTTCTCGATATGTAGCTATAGCTACCCAATCTTTCTAACCTTTTTATGGGCCATCTTCTTGAGCGCTAGTGCATGCTACAGTGGTGCTTGTGGAAGGAGTGAGCGACCAAAACAAGCTATAGAAAGAAGTCCTGCTTGGCACATTAAAGGACGGGAAGAGAAAAAACATCCTTAGCTGTATTTAGGTGCTTTGTCTGGTAAGAGGAGCTAGAAAGATCAGGTGTCGAGTGTGAAAAGATGGATCCTAAGTATGGGGCAGCCTTCTTTTTCCCTAATTTAAAATAAGATTGTGGTCACCTTTTGATTGTTTGAGGGTATAGGTTACATCTGGGAAGATACTGCTCCGAAGAGTCATCACTTGGATAAGTAGAGCTAGGTTCAGTAGCCTTAGGGGCCGTACTCTTACAGCTCTAGATACCACACTTTTGGGTCTTCCAGTTTGTTGGAATAATAGCTTTGTTTGAGTCGTTACATTGCATGGTGGCTTGTGCGTGAGAGCTTCTCCTTGCATATACAAGCTGGATTTCAACATGTATAACCTCCTAACTTGTGTATGCATAGAGTTAAGTACACACCATGCTTTCTATGTGGCTTATATGTTTGGCCGCATGTTTTGTAATATGAGTCAGGGGATACAGTAATTTCTTACAAGCCTCTTGTAATGCTTCAGTTAGCAATAATATGTGATCATGCCGCATCTTCAAGTTATACTGTTACCTTAGAGATGAAAACTTACCAAAGTATCTTGTAAACCAAAAGCTAGCATCATACTTTACTGCAACGTGTTTAAGACATTAAAATGTCAAAGCTATCAAACTCCTCAACAGTCAAGTTACTTGAACCAGTTTTAACTATTTACAAACTTTTCTTTTCTTTTAAATTATGGTTTTCTGTGTCTCGTAATTGGATACTATGGGACAGGTTGAAATTAAGGCATGTTGTTAATAGATTATAAAAACCTGTGGCTTGTACTATACCATTTCCGTTCTGATGCTCCCCAGTGCAAGTTAATATGAGTTATATTGTTTTATGACTCATATTGCTGTTTTGTGTGTTCTACTCATTACTAGGTGCATGGCCCTGGTGCGGATATAGATACGCTCTGCGTGGGACCTCGACATGCAGAACGAGATGTGGGATCAGCTGTAGCTTATGCATTATTTTTAATCTATTTTGATGCAGTTGTATTGCTCGATGGACTTATAAATGTTCTTTAAATTGGCTGCAGGTAGATTTTTTTGGCGAGCTGCATAAAATGCTCTCGGAGATGTCTGAAGTAACAGAGTTACATCCTGTACCTGATGCGCATGTTCCTGTAATGAAATTTAAGTTCAGTGGAGTTTCCATAGATCTTCTTTATGCAAAACTCTCACTTTTGGTTATTCCTGAAGTAAGTACTGCATCTAACTTTTGGAGTGAATTGTTGTTACCTTTTGTAAAGCATACTTCCTTTTTATCTTTTTTTCTTTCCTTTTTTTCCCTGGCACAGAAGGGAGAAGTAGCCCTTGCCTTGTTAACCGATAGCAACTAATCCATTATTCATATCTGCAATCTGCTGGGTTGGTGTTAGGTAATTACATTGATCACGTCAAACCAGCCTGGCAGGCTACTCAGGCTTAACAGCAACAGCCTTCCTCTTTTACCTTGTTACCTTTTTGTTAAGTATGCCTTCTTTTTGTCATTTTTGTTTACTGATACAGTATTGGGGAAGTAGTCTTTGCCTTTTTAACCAATAGCAACAAATCCATTATTGCTAGCTGTAATCTGCTGGGTTGGTGTTACCTAGCAGTTGGAGGTTTCATTGGGGTGGGACTTTCCTGCTACCCGAATTAAAACGATTAGGTCTAATGCCAGCATGCATTGACATGATGCAAATCTAAAAAATGAGATCTATTACGACTGAATAGAAATCACACCACTCTGCTCCAATTAGACAAGCCCATTTAGAAGAGAGGCTGAGCCAAGCTGAACAGCAGCTTAAGATAACACTTCAAAGAGCAACAACACCAACCAGACGGTGTGTGAAATAAGCAGTAGCACATGAGTACTATCAGAACACAAGGCCCCATTACCATCATCTGTCTTAAACCCGCAAATGGACCTAAGGGGTAGGTCTTGGCTAAGAACATCCTGAATCCACAGTGCCATAATGATAGTAACCATCCAAAATAAAGCTATCCAAGCTCGATATGGGTCTTGGAGTTTTCTAAGTCTTTTATTTATATTGGGTTACAATCTTATAATGGTGCAGGACTTGGATATTTCACAAGACTCAATTCTACAGAATGCTGATGAACAGACAGTTCGTAGTCTTAATGGTTGTAGAGTTACTGACCAAATCTTGCGTTTGGTACCTAACATTCAGGTTCTCGTTATTGCTTCCCTACTATGCCATTTAGATCTCTGCTTCCTATCTTTGTAGCAATGCTCGACTTTGACGTGTTGCTTTCTGTGATTCAGACTTTCCGCACAACCTTGAGATGCATGAGGTTTTGGGCAAAACGGCGTGGTGTTTATTCAAATGTATGGAAGTGAATTTTTGATGTGGAAGGTGATATTATTCTTTAACTATGTGATTCATTATACTTTTGGATATGTTTCCTCTCTGTGATCAGGTCGCAGGGTTTCTGGGCGGTATAAATTGGGCATTGCTTGTTGCTCGTATATGCCAGCTGTACCCTAATGCACTTCCCAATATGTTAGTGTCGCGGTTCTTCAGGGTCTTCACTCAGTGGCGTTGGCCAAATCCAGTTATGCTCTGTGCTATCGAAGAAGGATCACTTGGACTACAAGTTTGGGATCCTAGAAGATATCCCAAGGACAGATATCATTTGATGCCTATAATTACTCCGGCTTATCCGAGCATGAATTCTAGCTATAATGTCTCATCAAGTACTTTGCGTATTATGACGGAAGAGTTTCAGAGGGGAAATGAAATTTGCGAGGTATGATGATAACAATTGAAGTTAATCCTTCCTCCTTAATACTCCTCAATACAGTAGAATTTGTTGGTCAAGTGATAACTCCCAGATTTTATTTGCTAATGTAATTTGTGTGCATCTCTCACTCATGCTATTAGGATAGTTTAATAGTCTACTTATCTCCTCTGATCTTTTGATACTGTTGCAAAGAACTTCTATCTTCTTTGGAATGTATGATAGTGGCTCTGGTGGTCTAATGAAGCGGCTGCTTGCATGTCTTTTAGTGGTACATGCAACTAGTCCCCCCAACCGCCGCGCCCACCCACATACCAAGCATCAGGTTTTCTTAATTCTGTTTTCTTATATTCCTCATGTTTGTCTTAAGATTAGTGACCTTATTGGCAAGTCCAGTGCGATTTGTCTTATTATTTTAGCTTGCCTTCTCAATAGACCACACATGTAGCACATGCATGCTTTTACCAATTATTATATCCAAATTCTTTCGTACCTGATCTAAGCTGGTAATATCTCCCCAGGAGTGTGTGCCTGCATTTGTATTTGTTTGCCCGCACCTGTCTTAGGGAACTTAAAACCTATGTTCAAGTTGTTGCTTCATCTCATTCAACTCCGTAGCTAATTGATTGAATTTTTAGAGCTTGGTGGTAGGATAATAAATGAGAATACTTGCAGAAGGCGGGGGTTGAATTAATTGAGAAGAGTGAGGAGAATTGCCTGAGAAGTTTGTGCTTTCTACGATTTCAACCATAGGCGTTTGGATGCCCCGGTGAGATGTGAGTTGTTTGATGTTAGAGCAAAACGAAGAGATAGGGGTAGACCATGCATAACCTAACGATGAAAACCCATGTAGCCACCCCAACTAGTTGAGATGACTATTAATTAGCTAGGGTGATGGATAAACCCTTAAGCTAATGAAACACTATCTGTAGGATAGCTCAATAGAAATTTGTTGTTTTGGCATGACTTGCACTTTACGAGATAAGATAAACAACACCTCCTCTAATGCATGTTCAGAATTTTTGAGTTTGTAGTCTGTTATATTCATTGCTGTTATTTTTATTGTGCCCAAATTTGTTATTTGCTCATGATGCAGGCCATGGAGGCAAACAAGGCTGATTGGGATAAACTTTTCGAGTCGTATCCATTCTTTGAAGCATACAAGAATTATTTGCAGATTGATATTAGTGCAGAAAATGACGACGATTTGAGAAATTGGAAAGGCTGGGTTGAATCTCGCTTGCGCCAACTTTTATTGAAGGTGACGCTTCGTATTTTCTAGGTTTTCCTGCTGCGCTGTTATCCGTCTGGGTTTTCTTCTTCTCTACCTAATTAAGTTGTTATGTGCGAATCTAGATTGAGAGACATACTTTCAACATGCTTCAGTGCCATCCACACCCAGGTGATTTTTCAGACCATTCTAGACATTTTCATTGCTGTTACTTCATGGGTCTTCAGCGGAAGCTGGGAGTTCCAGTGAACGAAGGCGAGCAGTTTGACATAAGGTTGACTGTCGAGGAATTCAAGCACTCAGTTGGCATGTACACTATGTGGAAGCCTGGAATGGAGATTTATGTGACCCATGTACGACGCAGGGACATTCCTACTTTTGTATTTCCTGGTGGGGTTCGGCCTTCTCGTCCAGTCAAAGTTGCTGGAGACAGTAGACGGGTTTCAGAAGCGAAGGTCTCTAGGCAAGCTGAATCAGGCAAGTCAGGTGAGAGCAACACACTTCTAGATAGATCAGATGATGGAAGGAAGAGAAAGTGGGAGGACGATGAAGCAAGTAACCTGCGACATACAAAGTGTTTAGCTAGTGTAGGTTCTTCAAGCGAGGGCGTTCATGGTGCTGTTGCTTCATGTCCCTTGAACGGGGGCACTGCAGTTGAAAATGGGTCTGGAGAAACTTGGAAAGGGAAGCGCCATAATAATATGAGTGAAGGCTTCGAGGGATCCAAAAGGCCTGCTGAACTTTCTGCTAATAATGGTGTAAAACCAGATGAATCTGCAAGGTGCAATCTGCCTGCTGGGCTTTTATCTTCTGGTGATGGGCCATCAAGCTCTAGAGAAACGGAAAAGCTCGCAATCGAGAATATCATGTCTGGCCCATATGATGCACACCAAGCTTTTCTCGGAGAAGTTGAGGAGCTAGAATATGACCTTGATTATCAACATCAAGTGGGAGGTTTTCACCGGAGCGTAAAAGGAGGCCGTGTGGAATCCTCGGCGGCACCAGGAGCAGTAGTTTCTGTAGCCGATGATCACTCCAGTTTGCACTTGAATGGGAGCTTAGAAGAACTTGAGGTTTTATCTGCTAATCCTGTAATTTTTATCGGAGCATGTCATTTTGTTCTAGATGACTTTTTTGGTTCACTTGTAATTTCCTTAGTGGATCTACTCTATTTCGTTACCTCAGTGGATCTGACTTTGTGTGATGCACTTCATCTTTTTTGGAGAAATAGTGGCTGCTTGGTTAATTCAAGTTTTTTCTGACAAAAAGCCAACACTGTTGTTGTATATTGTTTCAAACAAGGAATTTTATGTATAGAAGGTTGAAAAGAAACACGGTCTTTTTCTGGAACCTGAGCAGATGTTAGCGGAAGGAAAAGGGGAATAGAAAATCAATATTAATATCTATAAATCATCATGATTGCAAGCATAATTTTGCCATTGACTAGAGTGACTGCACATTTAATTCAAGAGTTGCTCTATTATGCATTTTGCAAATATGCTATTTTATGGTAAATTTTTGTTGTCATTATGATAATAATAATGTTTCATAGCATATTCTTCCCTCGTGAATAAGATGTGATTATTTTTCTCCATCATCCGTTGCTGGGTTTACAAGGTTGTTAGTTTCTCTTTCCTGTATTTAGTAGTTTAAATTATAGCTGTTTAATTTAGTTCAACTCTTTCAGACATTACTTACTTGTTTCTTTTCTTCTTGACTTTTTGTGAAAAAAGCCAACTGAACTTGAGGCACCATTTTCCAATGGGATCCATTCCGCATCTATTTCACAACAGAAGCCAGTTATCAGGTAATGAACAATGTACAGTGACTATATTTTGTTGGATGCTTTTAATGGGAACAACTGTATCATATGCATATATCTTTCTGGTAGTTAAGTTGATACGTCTTCGTTTCTTTATTGATGCTGTCTATTATCAAGTTTTAATTAAGCTAAGTTTTAGTCTCTTTATAAAGTAGCGGGATTGTTCAATTTTTATGGCGTTTTGTTGACGGAAAGATGGTTCTTAGTCGCTGTGAATGTGTGGTTTGACACTCAGTTTTCAATTGGTACTTTCCAAAAACAAAAGAAATGGACTTAAAAGCCCTCACCCATAAAATCTTAGGAGACACTGAACTAGGGAAGAGACTCCAAAACAGCAAAAGTAACTAGGCATTGGGAATTAGAGCTGGAATACACTTGAGATCACTGAAGCAGGTATTCTCGAGGTCGCCATTGCAAACAAACGGACCAAGTTACAGATCGGATATTTGGGTGCATAGTTCTGTATTGGACGTTTTGGTGCTTTTCCCTTGCGTTATTTTGCACGTTGCACCATTTGTTGCACCTCACTTAGAACGTGGCTCATCTCATGTGCCTGCCCTTGGATATTCGTGATCTATGTTACATGGACTCTTCGGTTTGCGTGAAGTACCTGTGTCGGACACTCGACACCTGGAAATGGGTATGGGATATGTGTCCGACATATCTCATAGGATATGCCATTATGATACTATCTTATAGTCTTTTGTTTATTTACTTATTGTTTTGAGACGAGACAAGTTGTCAATTAAAATCGAATGCATCACATGAAACCCCTTTTTGCCTTTGAAATAACTAAAAAGCAATAAAAAAATATGAACATTTTGTCGTGTCCCATGTCTTGTGTTTTCAAAATTAGACGAATCTGACACTCGGACACGTATCCGATCCGGACACTCGTACAAAGTCCATGAAACATAGTTCGTGATTAATAGCAAATGGCGAGCAGCAGAACACAGCTAAATTTGCTTCAAAAGTCTTCTTTTAGACTGGGTAATAGCCCCATGTATCTCGTATCCCATAGGAAATTGGTTTGGCAAGGATTTGATTCCCGGGATTTGCAAGAAAAAAAGCATCTAAATTCACTTTGCAACCAACAGATCACACCGTTGTCAGTTTCTGTAACGCCCAACTTTTTAGGTTAGAAGAAGTGTTTCAACATATTCTACTTTGGTACTAGCCATAAGTTGAGTCGACTGAAGGATGACCTCTTGTGATGCACTGCCAAGCTGAAGAAATGGTAATTATTTAAACTTGTTTTCATTTGAAGAGTTAGGTCTGAAGAGTTAAGAAAAAATGAAAAAAAAGGAGAAAAGAGAGAGAGAGAGAGAGAGAGAGAGTTTGGTCTGAAGGTATTTCAAATGTTTAGCTTTGACTTCTACTCAATGACAACATTGTAGATGACAAATGCCCGAAGGTCTGGAATATGTAGCGCTAGCGCTGTTATTATTTGCAGGGTGTGTGGGTGTTGATTATGTACTTGAAAAGTCATATTGAAAGCTCCTTAGTTTATGTGACCTTTCCCCATTCCTGTTGCAGGTTAAGTTTGACTTCATTGACTAAAAAGGCAACCGGGAAAACAGCTTAAACGAACTGCACCTTCTGGGGAACAGGGCCAGCAGGGATGGATTGTGCACTTCGGTAGGCATATCAAGTTTAGAAGATTTCCTCCCGCACTGATCCCTCTCTTTTTCTACTTGTACAAGACTTGATTCCATGAAAACACTTTTTTCGATGAGGTCTTGGTGTCCCCTGTACATGAAGATGTGTCTTGACTGGAGGACTGATAATAAAGAGCTTTTTGCTTTGGAGTCTGTCGGTGTCTGTACCTGTGAGATACCAGATGTATTATTGTTATCTTTGAAATTTTAAATTTTTACTGCTTATTTCCGTCGTTGGGTTAGTGGATGATTTCAAGTTTGTTGGTCTGTTTACCTTGCTTGTAAAGTGACTTTTGTTTTGAAGTAGTCTAATTTACAATTCGAATTTGCCATGCTAGTTTAAGAGAAGTCTATCACCGAAGAATCACTCTGTATCTCTCTACATTCTTTAGCTGAATACACTTGCCCTACCCTGAGTGCTGGTTTTGTGCTTCTGGATTTTGGTCAGTGTACAGGCTTGAGTTGGGAGTCTTGGCATGTTTTTCTTTGGTGTGCGTGTGTGTTGCTAGCCTTAGGTAAGTTGCCTAAGGCTAGCGACTAAAACTACGTCGTTTTGTTTGGTTTTGTTTTGTAGATTTTACTATTCTTTTTGTTCTCTCTCTCTCTCTCTCTCGCAGTGGTTAGTCTTGCGTGAGAAGAAAGGCTTGGCAGTGGTGGGTTACAGCGATGACGAAGATTCGGCCACGATGGAGGTTTTGGCCGTTAGCCTTAGGCAACTTGCCTAAGGCTAGCATTATATCCAATTTCCCATATATATATAGGGGGCCGATCCACACCCACCGGTGGGAAAATAACAATTTTCCCACCGAACCGCAGGTAAGAGCAGCGGTTGGGCCACGTGGACGAAAAAAGGACGAAAAGGACTAAAATGGCACGAGAAATTCACCAAAATATCGCGAGAAAATGAAAATATCGCGAGATAATGGGCATTAATGCCCAACCGCAACTCATACAAGCGGTTGCATTAATGCCCAACCGCGTCTCCTACATGCGGTTGGCATTATGCCTTCCGTGACCCCCACCCCCTGCCCCCCACCCTATGTCCTTGCCCCACCCGTGAACCCCCCTTCCCCCACGTGTCATTACCACCCTACCCCCCACCCCCACGTGTCATTCTCCCCTCCCCTCCCTGCTGTTCACTAACGAACCGTCTTCTTTCTTCTCTTCCTCTCTCACTTTTCTCTCTATAAAATTCCTCCTCCCTGAATCATTTCTTCCACTCTCCTCATTCTCCCTATCTCACCTACATACAAACAAAAAAAATTGACGCTAGAAGATCGGTGGATAACCGCTAGAAGATCGGTGGATTTTTCTTTAAATATATCAAGTTAAAACAAGTAAGTATTTTTCAATTTCTTCTTACCAATTGATTGTTTAAATTGTGACACGCTTAAATTGTTCTTACAATAGTCTAAAATTCGTGTTTAGGGCTTCAAAATTATGTTTTGACAAATCGAGGTATTACATTCGAAAGATTCCAAAATACCGATTTTTTTGGGCGTCAAAAATAGAATTTTTCACGAATTTATAAAAAATAGCTAGAGCTAGATTTTACCAACGTGCGAAACAGAGACCCTAGTTATTTTCAAAAGATCTGTATCAGGTAAAAATTTCAGATTTTTCCAAAGACTGAAAATGGGTTAACTGATACGCGCAACCTTGTAACTTTGCAGTGTAATTTAAAATATCAAGCCAGCGCGATTTCGTGCGAAACTTTTATGAGAACCCTAGGGTGTTGGGAAGTTCCATTCCCCAGGAATTCGAGCCATTCCGAAGCCGTTAGCTATTTTTTTGGCCGAACGGGCTTTTAAGCGCTCGATCCGGACATCGGTTCGCGATATTTAGGCAAAAAATCCGTAAAATACTTTTTAGATCAAGAATGAACTCAGGAAGCTTTAAAATAGCTTTTTAAAGTACTTTTGATATTTTCTCATGCCAGGGGGCATTTTGGTAATTTGCCACCCCGCGAGGGGTGTTTTGGTAATTTTTCCGAAAAAGTTTTTCAGTCCACCTGAAAAGTTATTTTAAAGAGTGAATTCAGGAAGCTTAAAATCCCGTTTCAAAGCACTTTTCAGATTTTATGATGCCAGGGGGCATTTTGGTAATTCGCATCCCCGATAGGGGTATTTTCGTAATTTTGCAGCGTTAAGTTTTTGAAAGGACTTCTTAGTCGAGAAATGTAAGCAAAGCACTTGAAAGGTTGTTTTGAAGCTGATTTGGGGCGTTAGGGTGATAATGAACCCCCGGGGGCATTTCGGTAATTTGCCTTTGCTAATTTTACATTATACAAAATTTCCAACAATTACGTTTAAATAAATTTTATTCTTCTTTTATTTAATTCTATGACTTGTTGAGAATGATATAATTTTTATTTTTTAGATTTCAGTATAAATATGGATGCAACTGGAGGAAATAATTTTTGTGAAGGTTCTGATCCACCTTACGTTGGTCAAGTTTTTCAAACACTGGACGAAGTTGAAGCATACTATAGAGCATATTCGAAAACGATAGGTTTCGGTATTAGAACTAAGACGACTAGAAAACGGGCGAATACAGATCAAATTTGTGCAAGACTATTTGAGTGTCATAGAGGAGCACCGCATGTACCCCCGGTCGTTCGGATCAGTGACGAAGGGACAACAAGACAAAGAAAACGGGACACATTTCCGGGTACCGGCTGCAAGGCCCATGTGTATGCAGTACACCGAAAAAATGAAAACCATTGGGTTGTGACAGGAGTGGAGTTGAGCCATAATCATCAGTTGATGACCCCTAGTAAGATTGGTCAAATTCATCAACACCGAGAAATAAGCGCGGCACACAGACAACTGATTTTTACAATGGCCGAGGCTAAAATTCCACCTTCTAAGATGATGGGGGTTTTCTCAAGCCAGGCTGGGGGGATTGACAAGTTGAGTTTCAACGAAGTAGACCTTCGAAATGAACTTCGTGCTCAGAGGAGAGAGTCTTTCGGTAAGAGTGATTCTCAAACTACACTTGATCTCTTCAGGTGCCTTCAGAGTGAGAATTCTGGATTTTTCTACAGTCTCCAACTGGATGATGAGAACCGCATTAGTACTATATTTTGGGCGGACCCCCGTTCTAGAGCTGCTTACCAAAATTTTGGGGATGTTGTGACGTTTGACACCACATACCGCACCAATAAGTACTCTATGCCTTTTGCTCCGTTCACCGGGGTGAACCACCACTATCAGTCAATCTCGTTTGGCTTTGCCCTGCTTAGGGATGAGACGGAGGAGTCATTTACGTGGTTATTTGAAACGTGGCTTCAAGCAATGTATCATATTCCTCCAAAGACCATCATCACCGACCAAGATCTGGCAATGAAAAATGCAATCGCTAAGGTCCTTCCAGATACTCACCATGGCCTGTGCACATGGCACATAAGCAACAAATATCCCGAACGGCTTCACAATGTATATGCAAACCATCCGTCATTCAAGACTGACTTTAATACATGTGTGAAGAAATCGTTGACGGTAGACGTGTTCGAGGAGAGGTGGGCCACGTTAATGGATGACTACTATTTGCACAATCATGAATGGTTACAATCGTTGTATGAGATCAAGACACAGTGGGTCGGTGCCTACACCAAGAAGTTTTTTGCAGCCGGAATGACTACGACCTCGAGAAGCGAAGCTATGAATTCATTCTTTGATGGGTACGTAGGCCAGTCTTCAAGTATAGCGGAGTTCGTACTAGAGATGCAGAAAGCCGTTGACAGGCAATTGTACCGTGAGAGAGAAGCCGACGCGGCTACAGTTTGCAAAGAAAGAGCTATACTACTTTATTCACCTTTAGAGGCTCATGCGGCTCAAGTCTATACCAAGGAAATGTTTCGACAGTTTCAAGAGGAACTACTAAAGTCGAATCAATATGGCATGACAAAGTTGCACGAGTATTCCACCAGAGATATCAAGGTTTATGCTTTGACAAATGTGACGAATTTCGCCAATCCGTGCTCTTCGTCGGCTCCGAGGAACAGACGACATTTTACCGTAGCAGTTTGTAAGGACACCGGGTTGGTTAATTGCAACTGTCAACTGTTTGAGCATAAAGGTATACTTTGTCGACACGCGTTGAGGGTTTTGAGCGCCAAGAATGCTAGTGAAATCCCTCCACAGTATATCTTGGAACGGTGGACGAAGGAAGCCAATAGAGTCCACGGTCACATTCCTTACGTGCCCAATGTTTCAGTTGATTTCGAGCAATCTGAGTCGCTGCGATATAATCACCTTTGTAACATCATGCACGGTTTATCAATGGATGCAGCGTCGACATTTGATGGGTACAGGTATCAAGTTGAAGCAGCCGCACGGGATAAGGCTAAGCATGCACAGTTTAGGATGGCATTACCAGAAACTGTGGACACTCCGACTACTCAGACGACTCCAGCCGGTAGATTCAATCGAGCCAAACAGCCAGTCATTGACGGCACTGACCTACAAGGTGAGGAGGACGACATTTTTGATCCAATTATTTCTCAAACAAAAGGGCGAAAACGAGCAATACGCATGAAGAATCCGATTGAAGAAGCAACGGGTCAAAAAAAATTACGAAAGTGTGCGTTGTGTAATAAGATGACTGATCATGACAAGAGAAACCATTATAAAGTGTTAGGTATCGAACCTGGCAGTATGGTCGAGGAGGACGATGATGAGGAAGAGTGTTAGGGTTAATGTTTCAGTTGTATAAATTGAACTTTTATAATGTTTAAATTTGTGATTTGGTTTGTGGAATCTTTAATTTGTGATTTGGTTTGTGGATTATTGATATTTTTGGTAACTCCGTTTTCGGGCACACTTTAGGGCCCAATTGATAGCTTCCGAAAAAAGTTGTAATTTTTTTTGTCAATTTTTTTTCGCTCATTGCACCTCAGGCACGCTAGTTAGCCCATTTGTAAGAATTTCGGCGAAAAACGAGACACATTAATTTTTGGGTTTTCCTAGGAAGGGCCTATTCGGGCACACTTTAGGCCCCAATTGATAGCTTCCGAAAAAAGTTGTAATTTTTTTGTCACTTTTTTTCGCTCATTGCACCTCAGGCACGCTAGTTAGCCCATTTGTAAGAATTTCGGCGAAAAACGAGACACATTAATTTTTGGATTTTCCTAGAAGGGCCTATTCGGGCACACTTTAGGCCCCAATTGATAGCTTCCGAAAAAAGTTGTAATTTTTTTTGTCACTTTTTTTTCGCTCATTGCACCTCAGGCACGCTAGTTAGCCCATTTGTAAGAATTTCGGCGAAAAACGAGACACATTAATTTTTGGGTTTTCCTAGGAAGGGCCTATTCGGGCACACTTTAGGCCCCAATTGATAGCTTCCGAAAAAAGTTGTAATTTTTTTGTCACTTTTTTTTCGCTCATTGCACCTCAGGCACGCTAGTTAGCCCATTTGTAAGAATTTCGGCGAAAAACGAGACACATTATTTTTTGGGTTTTCCTAGGAAGGGCCTATTCGGGCACACTTTAAGGCCCAATTGATAGCTTCCGAAAAAAGTTATAATTTTTTTTGTCACTTTTTTTTCTCTCATTGCACCTCATGCACGCTAGTTAGCCCATTTCTATGAATTTCGGCGAAAAGCGAGACGCGTAATTTTTTCGAATGCGTCATATGAAAGGTATATTCGCGCACATTTTAGCGCCAAATTCATAGCATGCGAAAAATTATGTACATTTCTTTTTGGTACATTTTTTGTAACATCACAGCAGCTAGCCACGCACGTCAGGATAATGGTAATGAAGGCGTCTAGCTTCATTCTTTTTCAGCTCCCAGGCTATCCTATACCTAAACGTCAAGGCATCCTTCCTAGTCCACGAGGAGTGTTTGAGCACTTCCGAGCGAGCAATGTAGTCCATGTACTTGAGGACGTAAATCCCGCAATCGTGACCGTTATATTGCTTTGGTCGGTCCTTTATCATCACGACCGTCCAAGGGTCCCCCTGTGGCCGTTCGCACGCTAGCGAGAGGACAGTAGTCTGCATCCAACAATAAAAACGAGAATCAAGCCTATGAAACAAGAACAATATACTATGAGCCAAGGTCAAAAAATAAAAACTAACCACTAAAGTGATGTACTCGTTGTACATCTGTGCCAGCAGCTGTCCAGGCTCGTCCTCCCTTAGGCTATCGTATATGTGAACTGTTCTGAACGCTGGATGGAGAACTAATAGGAACCAGTGGTTTGCATGATGACAAGGTATCATGATAAGGTTCGCATCAGCAGCGGGACATTGATAGTCTGCGTTCATCATGCCTAACACGTTTCGACCTGGTTTCCACTTACTCCTGCCGCCCCCTCGCCTCCATTCTGTGAATTCTCTCACCGTTAATTCCACAAAATGAGTGGGATACATGTTAAGCTTCAAATATTCAGAACGGTTAAAATGTTGCTCTCTAATCCGGAGCAGTTCTATGTAAGCGTTCATGACAAAATTTGAAAGATCTGTCTCCGGCGCCAACGTTCTGATATCCTCATGACCTAGGAATGTCGCAAGGGGA
Organism: Escallonia herrerae; assembly: GCA_033070095.1. Classification (NCBI taxonomy): domain Eukaryota; kingdom Viridiplantae; phylum Streptophyta; class Magnoliopsida; order Escalloniales; family Escalloniaceae; genus Escallonia; species Escallonia herrerae. Next base: position 5,290 of record JAVXUP010003724.1, on the reverse strand, counting down.
AAGTCTGCTGAATTGACAGGCTCATGCCCGAAGTAGTGCCGGTCGATCCAACCCATCTTGTCCGACCTCAATGGCTTCGTCGCTTGTCCTTTGTCCGACCGAAAGCTTGGGCGCGAGGCCTGGATTCCTACTTGGGGAACCTGACTCTGGCACTGAGAGTCGTATGCGTCAGGAGGCAAGCGACTATACGGCTCCCAGAATTCATAGCTATGCGATGAAGACGCGTCAGGAGGCAAGCGACTAGACGGCTCCCACACCTGACTCTGGGGCTGATAGTCGTACGCGTCAGGAGGAGGGCGACTAGACGGCTCCCACACCTGACTCTGGGGCTGATAGTCGTACGCGTCAGGAGAAGGGCGACTAGACGGCTCCCACACCTGACTCTGGGGCTGATAGTCGTACGCGTCAGGAGGAGGGCGACTAGACGGCTCCCCTTGGTAACCCCGGTACGCAAGACTAAAGTTTTGAACTTCAGTCTTGTACCTCTCAATGGACCTCTTGAGATTGTCAGGAGCCTGCGCGACAAACCAGTCAAACGACTCCAGCTGCTTGAACACCTCAATGCCCTGGTCAACCTAAAAAACATGCATAGAAAATATGGCTAATCATTTCAGGCATGGTCGATAAGGTGCGCAAATAAATTATCAAACAACACTAGCATGACTTACAATGGCCAATGCCCAGAACTGGTCATAGACCTCACGTGGCGCATACGATGTCTTCTTCACCTGGGAAGGGCGATTCACCCTCGTGCGCGTCACCCTGAGAAACCACTGTAAGTATTCCTCAGTACTAATGCCGTCGTGCTTCAGCGATACAAGGCTATCATACGTTTCCTGCCAGGTATTCCACTGTTGCACCTCGTCACCCAACAAAATCAAGGCATCAGCCACCTCGAAGTTCGGCCCTCGACCACCCCTGTATGGCCGCATGTCTACAGCGGGTTTTGGTATCCCTTGTGGACAGCCAGCTTGCTTCATAGCTCGATCGGGCATCTGAAACTCACATTCTTCGAAGTGAATGAGCGGCACCCGAACCAAACCTGCCAGCACGTACGACACCGGAAGTTGCCAACACCACTCATCCAACAGATGCATCACCTTGCCATATGGCTGCCACGTCACCTGGGATGCATCTAGTATCTCTAGTTCCCCCCGATAGAACTTTAGATGGTGGTGAGGGTCTACCCGTCTCCTCCTCCGGTTGGTCGTAGGCCCCCAGGCCCACACCCTAGGCCACGTCTCATCGGAATCTACCAACGGTTGTGGACGACCCATGGGTAGCCTCTCGTAAGACCAAACCTGTGAATGCAAACATTATATGGAATTAGTAATTAATCCCGAATATATTGACTAAGGATCCGACCAAGAAAATAAATGCTCATACCTGTAATAGAGTCAGGCAGGCGGCAATGGACTTGGCACCGTTTCTCGTAGCCTTATGCAGTGCTCGATATAGGTGCGCAAGGACAGCTGAACCCCACGAATACGAGTATACCTCCTCAAGATCCTCCAAGAACACCATATACTTCGGATGCACCGTGTTTTTCGAATGCGTCGGAAGTAATATAGCTCCAATAATATACAGAAGGAATGCCTTCGTATACGTCACGAAATCATGAGGAGTGTATTCATCCGGTAGCACGCCGTACTGCTCTCTCAGCCATTTAAGCTTGACGCCGTTTGTTGTAAGAGCTGCCCTTGGAATTCCCGGAAAATACTGCATAGCCATATTCGCTATGGATGCAGACGGCACGTTCAGAGTAACGGGTCTGCCGTGACATGGGATTCCAAGTATAAATCCGACGTCCTCTAACGTAACAGTCATTTCACCAAACCGGAAGTGAAATGAGTTCGTCTCGCTCCTCCATCGTTCAACTAGAGCGGATATAAGGCAATCGTCGTGTCGAGACCATTTCCCGCAATCGGTGAACAGGGTTAAATTTTGACGGTGTAATAGCTGTATTTGTTCCTTGTTTAGTACCCACTCTTCAAGGTGCCTTGTGCTTTGAATTGTTTCCAAAACACCCCTATCGACACCGTCAAATACGTGCCTCGCGACGTGGTCATCGTCATCGTATAGGATTGATGTATCATGAGGTCCAGGGCTGAAATTCATACCTCTAAGAACAAAATATAATTATAAACCAACTTAGCGTCCATAATATTTACATTCCAAAACTATAACTGGATCTTTAACCTAGCTTACCAACACATTAGCAATAGTCATTATTTCAATGTATTAAAACAAATCCTCACTTCCCACCACTCCGAACGCTTAATTACGCTAGTTCCCACTGAATTTAGCGCCAACGTGGTTATATAGCAATATACCCCCCGATGGCCCCTACACCCCCAACACCTCAAAACCGCTTTAAAGTCAAGTTTTTAAATGTATTACGTCAATTATATACCAAATATATCAGGAAAAATTTTTAAGGGGGAAAGTTACCAAAACACCCGCTACTTATGCAAAATACCCCCTGGCAGTCATCGCCGGTGCGTCACAAGGTTCAGAACATCCGGAACAAAATAAGTTTTCGGGTGTCTCACACCCTTTCCTGAACTAAAAGTTATTTTAAGGTATGAATTTTAAGCTGGATCCTTCCTAGCAAAATAGCCCCCGATGAGCGGCAAATTACCGAAATGCCCCTGGGGGTTCACTATCACCCCAACGCCCCCGAACCAGCTTCAAAACAACATTTCAGGTGGTTTACTTACATTTCTGGACTAAAAAGTCGTTTGGAAAACTTGGCGCGGGAAAATTACCAAAATGCCCCTGGCATCAGGAAAAATATCAAAGGTGCCTTAAAATGCTATTTTACGCTTCCTGAGTTAATTCTTGATCTAAAAAGTATTTTACGGATCTTTCGCCCAAAAATCGCGAACCGGTGTCCGGATCGAGCGCTTAAAGGCCCGTTCGGCCAAAAAAATAGCTAACGGCTTCGGAATGGCGCGAATTCCTGGGGAATGGAACTTCCCAACATCCTAGGGTTCTCATAAAAGTTTTGCACGAAATCGCGCTAGCTTGGTATTTTAAATTAGACTGCGAAGTTACACGGTTCCCCATATCAGCTAGCCCCTTTACAGTCTTTGGAAAAATCTGAAATTTTTACCTGATACAGATCTTTTGAAAATACCTAGGGTCTCTGTTTTGCACTTTGGCAAAATCACGCTCTAGCTATTTTTTATAAATTCGTGAAAAAACTGTCTAATTAAGTTTTCACACCTAGCGCCAATTACGCCCCCGAAACGTAAAATTACCAAAACACCCCTCGCGGGGTGGCAAATTACCAAAATGCTCCCTGGCATGAGAAAATATCAAAAGTGCTTTAAAAAGCTATTTTAAGCTTCCTGAGTTCATTCTTGATCTAAAAAGTATTTTACGGATTTTTCGCCTAAATATCGCGAACCGGTGTCTGGATCGAGCGCTTAAAAGCCCGTTCGGCCAAAAAATTAGCTAACGGCTTCGGAATGGCCCGAATTCCGGGGGAATGGAACTTCCCAACACCCTAGGGTTCTCATAAAAGTTTCGCGCGAAATCGCGCTGGCTTGATATTTTAAATTACACTGCAGAATTACAAGGTTCCCCGTATCAGTTAACCCCTTTCCAGTCTTTGGAAAAATCTGAAATTTTTACCTGAGACAGATCCTTTAAGAATAACTAGGGTCTCTTTTTTGCACTTTGGCAAAATCTAGCTCTAGCTATTTTTTATAAATTCGTGAAAAATTGTCTAATTAAGTTTTCACCTTTAGCGACAATTACGTTTCGTATTCACATTAAACACACATAGTGTTACACGCTAGGAATACAGATAGTGTTGAAAATTATTTCCTCCAGTTGTGTTACAACGTTCAGTTACCAAAATACCCTCGCTGAGCGACAAATTATCGAAATGCCCCCGGGGATTCATTATCACCCCTACGCGCTCTAAATCAGCTTCAAAACAACATTTCAGTTTTGTAATTACATTTCTGGACTAAAAAGTCCGTCGAAAAACTTAGCACTGTAAAATTACCGAAATACCCCTCTCGGGGCGACGAATTACCGAAATGCCCCCTGGCATCGAAAAATATCAAAGTGCTTCGAAATGCTATTTTAGGGTCCCTGAATTCATTCTTGACCTAAAAAGTATTTTACGGAGGTTTCGCCCAAAAATTCCGAACTGGTGTCCGGATCAAGCGCTTAAAGGGCCGTTCGGCCAAAAAAATAGGTAACGGCTTCGGAATGGCCCGAATTCCTGGGGAATGGAACTTCCCAACATCCTAGGGTTCTCATAAAATTTTTGCGCGAAATCGCGCTAGCTTGATATTTTAAAATACACTGCAGAGTTACAAGGTTCCCCGTATCAGTTAACCCATTTCCAGTCTTTGGAAAAATCTGAAATTTTTACCTGAGATATATCCTTTAAGAATAACTAGGGTCTCTTTTTTGTATTTTGGCAAAATCTAGCTCTAGCTATTTTTTATAAATTCGTGAAAAACTGTCTATATTTGGCGCCCTAAAAAATCGCTATTTTGGAATCTATAAATGTAATACGCTGATTTGTATAAACCTAACATTGAATTATAAGGAAATTCAAAATACTTACTTGTTGTGACTTGATGTATTTAAAGAAAAATCTACCGATCTTCTAGCGGTTATCCACCGATCTTCTAGCGTAAAATTTTTTGGTTTGTATTGTTGTGGAGATTATGTAGGTGAGATATGAAGTACGAAGGAAGTTGGTAAAGATGATAGAGTGCAGAAGAAGGGTTCGGGGGAGGGGATTATAAAGAGAGAAAAGTGAGGAAGAGAGAAGAAAAAAGACCGAAAAAAGTGAGGAAGAGAGAAGAAAAAAGACAGAAAAAAAACCCGTGATTGAGCGGTCAAAGGCTGCGGAAAAAAAAAATTTGGCAGAAGGACACCACATGGGGGCATCATGGGGGGAGGGAAGGACGCCACGTGGCATCACAATAAGGAGGGGAAGGACACCAGGTGGGGCATCACTGGGGGGACGCCACGTGGCAGGGCCATCGCCCCCAACCGCGGGTTGTTTATGCCGTTGGGCCACGTGGCAGGGCCATCGCCCCAACCGCGGGTTGTATAAGCGGTTGGGCCACGTGGCAGGGGTGGGGGACGCCACGTGGCAGGGGCCATCGCCCCAACCGCGGGTTGTATACGCGGTTGGGCCACGTGGCAGGGGTGGGGGACGCCACGTGGCAAGGGCCATCGCCCCAACCGCGGGTTGTATACCCGGTTGGGCCACGTGGCAAGGGTGGGGGACGCCACGTGGCAAGGGCCATGGAGT
>JAVXUP010003723.1:0-55717 GCA_033070095.1 Escallonia herrerae | reverse complement strand
AACTTTAATAGGCCCGTTTAACCGTAACATACGTTGGATAAAACCCATAATGATATTTTATGATGAAGATTAATGATTAAGTGACAAAACATACAATTGACACTTTTCTTCCAACAAGATATATGTACAAATACATTATTCTAGCATACATTTAAGAAAACCACAGTTCAGTGAAACACTTTATAAAATGGTAACTTCAAGAGGAGATTTCAGACTATTCAATTAATTTGCCAAGCCAAAATAGCTAAAACTTTCATTCATTATTCTTGTCATGCACTCATGCTTTATCTCTTTTGGTTCCTAATGCTTTGATTATTATTCAACTAAAAGCACAACTGCTATTGATATACTCAGTGCTAAAGACCATGTCACTCTTCGCATGTCAAACCTAATTCTAAAGCCCTAGTTAAAGTGATTTTATACAACACCCATAAATCTAAGACCCTAATTAAAACCCCTAAACTTTACAACCCTGATCTAAAACAAATTAACAATCAATTAGTCCATTAGAAGAACAAGAAAACAAAAATCTAACAAATCTATTCTAGAAAAAGAACAAGAGTTGAACTACTAAATAATAGAAAAGCCATCAATGGAAGAAGGAGGAGAGATTAAAGAGAGAGAGAACAAGATTAAAAAGGAGATGAGAACTTATCGTTGATGACACTCGAGATACAGGGCTGTGGTCGTCGTCGCCGGCTGGTGGAGTTTGGAGTCTAGACTGGATAGAGATAGTGAGAATCGCAAGCCATAGAAACCAGAGAGAGAGGCGAGAGTGTGTCGTGCGTGGGTTCTAAAGTTGTAGAGATCCAATGCGGTTCCACCCCTAGCAGTGACAGCGAGGGATGGGGGTGGGTGGTTTTAGAGGTAGGTGTCGTGGGAGGTGGGCTTCAGAGGTGGAAGGGTGAGAGAGATCAAGAGGCAGAGATAAAGAGACAAAAGAAGAAGAGGAGGGGGAAGGGTGAGAGGTGGGAGAACATAAAGAAGGGTAGGGTTTGTCAAATTATATTGACTTTTGTGACGGATTATGGTCGTCACTAAAAATACGTCGCTAAAGGTCATTAAAATTTTTCAAAAAATACTTTTAGTGATGGAATATCGTCCGTCGTTGATTACCCGTCGCTAAAAAATTAAAAAAATTTTGACCCAAAAATTTCGTTTAAAAATGATAATTAGTGACGAATTTTGCATCGGTAATAGCTCATCGCTTCACCTCTTTACCGATGGGTTCATCCATCGATAAAAAGATTTAGCGACGGACTATTTCGTAGCTAAAAGTGACCTTATATATATAATTGAAAAAATAATTCTAAACGTTCTGAAACTCTAACTAATAAGTTAACTTATTAGGATTTAATTTTGAGTATTATATCCTTAAGACTACTCTCTAATATGAATATAAAATTGTATATATTTAAAAACTAAAAATAATATTATTATCAATGGGGTCCTAATTTCTTGATAATTAATTTTCATATTAGTAAGGCTTATATAATGAAAATTCTAAACATTCTGAATCTCTAACTGATTAATGAACTAACTTAATATGACTTAGTTTCAACTATTGTATCCTTAAAAACCATATATATATATATATATATATATATATATATATATATATATATATATATATATAGGAGCCGATCCCTGTTTACCAGTGAAGAAATAACAATTTCTCCACCACATATCTGGCCATCCACGTGTACCCATGGATGGCCCAGATTTGTCTTTTTTTTCTTCAAAAAGTGCTAACCGCCACTCTTATAGGTGGTTATGATAAAAGCCAAAAATGCCCTTTGTAGTAAAAAATTGACTAACCTCTACAAAGAGTGGAGGTTGCTGGCCCACCATAAATAAGCTAATCACCACTCTTTTTAAAGGTTAGTGGCCCACCAATTAATGCTGACTTCTACAGAGAGTGGAGGTCACTCGCCTACCATCCGAGCTGACTGGCCCGCGTAACCACCACAAATAGTAGCGGTCACCGTGGGGCCTTAACCGCTACTCTTTGTAGTGGTTGCACGGGCTATCTCTCTCTCTCTCTCTCTCTCTCTCTCTCTCTCTCTCCTTCCCCACTTATTCACTCTCAAGCTCTCAAGGCCTAACCATTTCTTCATCCTCCATAAACCCTAAACTCCCAATTGAAATCTTCACCACTACAATCTTCCATCAATCCCAAACAAAAACTTAATTAAATTCTTCCACCATCACAAACTTTAAGTCTTTAGCAAGAATCCAAGTTCAATTACATTTAGTAAGTTTTTACTTACACTATCTTAAAGCTAGTTTATCCAAAGTTGGTGATATTATCTTGAAGCCAAAATTGGAGCAATTATCTTGAAGGAGGAGACAATTGAGAGTAACAATACTACATAGTAAGTTTGTCCTTTTCATTTCATTTCAATTCATTTTATTTAATTCTATGATGTGTTGAGAATTTATATAAAAAAAATTAGATTTCAATCTAAAATATGGATGTAATTGGAGGAAATAATTTTTGTGAAGATTTTGATCCACCTTACAAAGGTCAAGTTTTTCAAACATTGGACGAAGTTGAAGTATATTATAGAGCATATTCAACAAAGCTTGGTTTCGGTGTTAGAATTAAGACGACTAGAAAATAGGCCAAAATAGATCAAATTTGTTCCTGACTATTTGAGTGTCATAGAGGAGCATCGCATGTACCTTAGACGGTTCGAATCGTGATGAAGGGTCAAAAAAAAGGAACACATTTTCAGGTACCGGCTACAAGGCCCATGTGAATGTAGTACACCGGAAAAATGAAAACCATTGGATTGTGACGGGAGTCGAGTTGAGCCATGATCATCAATTGATGACCTCTAGTAAGGTCGGTCAAATTCATTCGCTCTGACAAATAAGCGCGGCACACAGACAACTGATATTTACAATGGCCAAGACTAAAATTTTACCTTCTAGAATGATTGGGGTTTTCTCAAGCGAGGTTGGGGGAGTTGACAAGTTGAGTTTTAATGAAATAGACCTTCGAAATGAACTTCGTGCTCAGATAAGAGAGTCTTTCAATAAGAGTGATTCTCAAGCTACACTTGATATCTTTAAGAGCCTTTAGGGTGAGAATTCTGGCTTTTTCTATAGTCTCCAACTGGATGATGAGAACCATATTAGTACTATATTTTAGGTGGATATCGTTCTAGAGCTGCTTACCAAAACTTTGGCGATTTTGTGATGTTTGACACCACATACCGTACAAATAAGTACTCTATGCCTTTTGCTCTATTTATCAGGGTGAACCACCACTACCAATCAATCTTGTTTGACTTTGCCCTGCTTAGGGGTGAGAAGGAGGAATCATTTATGTGGTTATTTGAAACATAGCTTGAAGCAATGTATCATATTCCTCCAAAAATCATCATCACCAACCAGGATTTGGCAATTAAAAAAAACAATCGCTAAGGTCTTTCCAGATACTCATCATGGCTTGTGCACATGGCACGTAAGCAATAAATATCCCAAACGGCTTCACAATGTATATGCAAACCATCCAACATTCAAGAGTGACTTTAATACATGTGTCAAGAAATCGTTGACGGTCAACGTGTTTGAGGAGAGGTGGGCAAAGTTAATGGATGACCACTCTTTGCACAATCAGGAATGGCTGAAAGCGTGACCTAGGTAATACGAACAGGCCACGTTCAGCATAGGAAAGTCTATTGTAGGCTGAGGCTCAGGCCCAAAGTACTGTTCATCGATCCAATCTCTCTTGGTCGGCCTCAATGCCTTCGTCGCTTTTCCTTTCTTGGATCGGATGATTGGGCGCTCTTGAGGAGTTGCTTGTGTCACCTGACCCTGGGGCTGAGAACCATACGCGTCAACTAGAAAGCGAGTAGATGGCTCCCCCTGGTAACACCGGTACGCATTACTAAAGTTGCGAACTTCAGCCTTATACCTCTCAATGGACTTCTTGATACTGTCAGGGACACACGCAACAAACGAATCAAACTCCTCCAGTTGCTTGAACAACCCACTGCCTATATCAACCTAAAAAAACATGAATGGAGAACATGGCTAATCAGACAGGTTGCAAGCATGGTCGATAACAATACAAAAAAATTGAACCAGAAGAAAATGACTTGCAATGTTCAACGCCCAAAACTGTTCGATAATCGCACGTGGCTCGTACGTTGTCCTCTTCACTTGGGAAGGCATTAGGTTGGTCAAAGTTCAGCCCTCGGCCCTTCCTATGGCCGCATGTCTACAATGGGTTTTGGTATCCCTTGTAGACATCTAGCTTGCCTCATTACACGATCGGGCATCTGGAACTTATATATGTTAAAATGAATGAGCAGCACCCGAACTAAACCTGCTAGCACGTATGACACAGGAAGTTGCCAACACCACTGATCCTGCCATTGCATCACCTTGTAGTAGGGCTGCCACTTCACCTGTGATGCCTTCAATATCTTTAGCTCCCCCAATAGAACTTTGGATGGTGATGGGGGTCTACCCGTCTCTTCCGATTGGGCATATGTGGGAAGTCGTGCTCCCAAGCCAACGTCCTTGGCCACATCTCATCAGAATCATCTCGCGGCCGTGGATGACCCGGGGGTAGCCTTTTGTAAGACCAAACTTGTGAAGGTAAACATTGTATGGAATTAGTAAGTAATCAAGAATATATTGACACGTCAACCAAGAATATAAATAATCATACCTATAATAGAGTCAGGCAGGCGACAATGGACTTGGCACGCTTTTTAGTAGCTTTATGCGGTGCTTGATAAAGGTACGCAAGTACAGCTGAATCCTACGAATATGACTGAACCTGCTCAAGGTTATCCAAGAATAGCATATACTTCGGATGCACCATGTTTTTCGAATGCGTCAAAAGTAATACAGCTCCAATAACGTATAGCAAGATTGCCTTCGTATACGTCTCCAAATCATGAGGAGTGTATTCATTAGGTAGTACGCGCTCTCTCAGCCACTTAAGTTTGTTGTCGTTTGATGTAAGGGCTTCTTTCGGAATTCTCAAAAAATATTGCCTAGCAAGCTGAGCTACCATTACAGACGCCCTACTCAAAGTAATGGGTCTGCCATAACATGGAAGTCCAAGTATAATGCCGGCATTCTCTAATGTAACAGTCATTTTACCAAACCGAAAGTGAAATGTGTTCGTCTCACTTCTCCATTGCTCAATTAGAGTGGATATAAGACACTCGTTGTGCCGAGACAAATGAGGAAGGACAGTGAATAAAGAGAAACCCTGACAATTTAATATTATTGTTGTTCCTCATTTAGTACCCACTATTGGAGGTGACTTGTATTTTGAATTGTTTCCAAAACACCCATTTCCACACCTTCAAATACGCCCCTCGCAACGTGGTCATCATCATCGTACAGAATTGATGGATCATAAGGTATGGGTTGAACTCCATATCTCTGAGAAAAAATATAATCGTAAACCAACTTAACGTGGATACTTTTACATCCCAAATTTAAAACGAGAATACATAATCTAAAATCAACACCCACTTTTAAAAACTAAAAAAACCCCAATTTTGAAGACCTAAAAATGCCCTAATTTGAAACCCTGATAATGCCCTAATTTGGAGCCCTAAAAAACTCCCAATTTTGAAACCCTAAAAATGCTCTAATTTGGAGCCTTACAAAAATCTCAATTTTGAAGCCCTAAAAATATCTTAATTTGGAGCCCTAAAAAAATCCTAAAAAACACCCCATTTTGAAAACCAAAAAAAAAACCCTAATTTAGAATCTCAAGCAAAACCCTAATTTCAAAATATAAAAGCCATTAATTCAATCCCTAATTTCAATCTATACATAGAGTAAGTGTAACGACCCCGAAATCTGGAGCTCCGCCGCCCCAAACTCATGGGTCGTTAACCTACCGGTTCACATCAAACCTGTCAGATCTGTTCACTAATACACACTTTAAAACATCTAATCCGATACCATCTCAACATTTTTCAAATGCAAGCTTACAAGGCTGCTCGAACTCAAACTGTTAAAATCTAAGTTCTTTACAACTCGAGTCCTTATGAATAAATCGACAGTACCGACCCCCGCAGGGGTCTCATTACACGGAAGTGGCAGCCCACCAGAAGCTCACACAGACTCTAACCCATTCCCAAACCTGCTACAGCTTATCGTCACCTGCAAAAGGGAATCAAACGGATGGTGAGTTTTTGAGAGCTCGGTAAGGTCGCACAAGGACTACCAACAGGATTACAAAACGATTTCAAATAATCCAACCGACAAAAATTTCCAGAATACTTCAGATGGTCAAAACTTAATGACTTCTAAAAGGATCTAAAACTCATCAGAAATAGATACCAAAATTAAACCAGAACAAACATGACCGATTCCAAAAAGAACAATCGATAATAGATCATTTCTAGAGTCATCATTTCCAAATACAGTGAAGGTTTTTCAAAGGATTTCAATAGAAGCACAGATCATTTCAGATAATACTTTTCAGACATTTCCGTAATAGTCACGGCAGTGTACAGAGCAGATAAAATCAAAAATCAACGTTGATCCTGGGTGACTGCAATGCCATTCCGGCAAAGCACAGAAGTGTACACATGCATGATGTACCAGAATAATTACTAGTCCACTCAGGTACTAGCCTGCATTTCCTGCAAGATTCAGACCAGCCTTATAACGCCCGCCTCAGAACAGAACAGATAACCCAGGTCAACACAGAAAAATTAATAATATCAGTGAGCTTTAACATAAGCTCAATCACCGAAGTCAATTCGGATCCCAATAACAATAATCATACTGGCATAAGTCAGCATTCAGAATTTTCAGAAGAAACCAGAATTTTCAGAAGAAAATCATAGATAAACAACAAAGATGATTGCGAATAGATAACAGATTTGGACATAACAATTTAGAAGAATGGATACAGACAATGATCAACTTTGCTCAGCATGCAATACATGCGAACATCACAAGAATTCCAAATAATTGAGTTAGGTTCAATATTAGGTTTTCTGGGCAATAACATGCTGATAGCCATACAGAATTCAGAGTTCGGCATTAGCCATAAATAAATCAAATGAGTACTTACGAGTACGAGCAATAGAATAAGGGTTCGGACAAAGTCCATACCCAAGGTTCAGATAGAATCCCTTACCTGGATCCGCAGCTAAATTATCCTAACCGGAAGTCTTTAGCTTTAACCTAAACAAAATAATCGAATCATTAGAATACAACCTTCAGAACAAGAATATAACTTAATACGAACTCACGCATACTCCCAAAATGAACCCCCCCTCCGGGTATGTAAAATTACCGAAACGCCCCTAGAGGTAAAATTACCAAAATGCCCCTATCGAACTTAAATCACTCAAAACGGCCTTCTCGTAAGTAGAATCACCACAACAACCTTACCATATGCGAATTTATCTAAAAATATATTTCTTAGGTCAAATTACCAAAATACCCCTTAGGGGTGACAAATTACCAAAATACCCCCCGTTACACTTAAATTCTCAAAATGACTTTTCCATAAGCAAAGTCACTAAAATAACCTTATTGTATGTAAATTTACTTCAAAATACCTCTTATAGGAAAAATTACCAAAATACCCCTTCGGGGTGGTAAATTACCAAAAACACCCCTGGGATTTTCGGCACCGAAAAAATCTCAAAAATATCTTAAACCGCTATTTTAAGCAACCTGGTGTCATTTATGGCCTAAAAAGTATTTTAAAAAATTTTCAACCGAAAATCCCAAATCGGTGTCTGGACCGAGCGCTAAAAGGCCAGTTTCGCGAAAAATACCTATCGGCCTCAGAATGGCCCGAAATTTTATATAATGAATCACATCTATAAAATAGAGGTTCCATAAAAATTTCAGATTAAAATAACTTAATTTATTAGGTTAATTAATTCGATAAATTGCTTTAATCGATACCCTAATTTAGCCCCCTTTGCGAACTCCAAAAATTCCCAAACTTTTCCAGAGCGTAGATCTCGTAAAATTATCAGGGGTTACGGTTTTAAGTTTTGTTCAATTATGGTTCTACCTATTTTTAAAAATTCATCAAAAGCTGCCTAATTAATACTCCCTTTGTAGCGACAAAAACGGTTACTATTTGGATTAAAACACACACTAAAGCACCTCAGCTGCACACACTCTTCTTCCACCTTCAGCCGAGACCCACTTCATTCATCCCAATCACCATGCTTCTAAAGCACCTCCAAACCCACACTAAACACTTCCAATCTCTGGCACTAGTTGAGTTTTGCATCTTAGACACACCACCACTCACATAATCACCCACAAATCCACATACCCGAACACCCACATCCAAGAACACTCACCTACACACACTGAACACACGCACTAACACACGGTCACAAAACACACAACTGAATACATACACAACCTCGTACACAGTGCCCACCTTCATCACCTACACCCACTATCCCCTAGCTACACATACGCACTTATATACACCCACGACACAGCCATGTTCATAGCTGTGCATCCTCATACACTTCACAGCTATATACGCACACACAGAAACGCACTATGATCTTACATAACACACACTAAATCACATAAACCAAATAGGGTAGAGCAATTACCCTTCAAACTTCTTCAATTTTCCCTCTTCCTCTCTGATTTTTGCCTGCCGCGAGCTCCCTGTTTCTTCCTTCTCTATTTTGGTAAAAGGTTTCCCCTTTTGGGCTTTTCTTTTTTTTTTGATTTAGGATAAAATCAAACTCACATAATGAATAAATAAAAAAATCCATCAGGTGATTCATCCTAGGAGGTGGCACTCCCACAATTTTTCTCAAAATTCCAAATTAACCCCCAAGATTTTCCAAAATTACAAAAATGCCCCCAAAATTTCAAAAATTACATTTTTGCCCCAAAATTCTTTTAAGTTTCCACAAGCTTCTAATACCCGAGTATTACTCAAAATTAGCGCCCGTTTATTTTTCGGAGCCCGAATGGTTATTTTAATCGGCTCTCGAAGTTCGGGATATTACATCCTTCCCCCCTTATAAAAATTTCGTCCTCAAAATTTGCTCACGGATTCTCTATCACTTATGGCGTCCAGGCACTATGCCTCCGCTGCACCACTCTGATAACTATCTCTTGGCAGCTACGCTATCTTTGACTTTCGCACCTAGATTCTTGTCCCATGATTACCCAGATGCAACTGTTTAAATCCAAATTATAATATTGAACTGAAATCATGTCGGATAATCACTTTACTCTAACTAGTCCAGAATTTCACGGACGATGATTTAACGGATACATAACTCACTGAGCAGAACCTACACCGCTCCGAATTTTGCGCATATCAAACAGATTAAGTCAAGCTCTAATACGACAGATTTCCCTCTCTTATGTTACTCCTACACCAGAGATCTCATCATTTGCACAATTCACTTATGATTATATGCTCAACTTTACGATCAATGCATATTAAAATACAAAATGATGGTCAAATATGACCTGAAGTTTACCAAGGCTAACCTGGGTAGGGTAATCAATTCATGTAAGTACTTACACCTCACAATCACCAACAGAGATAACCAATCAAAATCAAAAATTGTAGCCATTAGGCTTTCACTGCACACTCTAATACCTCAAAACAACGAGTCCAAATTACTGCCAAGTTCATTATCGAGAGACATGTTATCTTAACATAGCTATGTATTACATACTTACGATTCTGCATACACGTCACAGAATGACAGAAACTATAGGTACTATAAGTTCGTTGCACACTCTGGTGCCTTAAATCAAGTAGGTCCAAACTGTTACCGGAGTCATTATAGAGAAATGTGTTCTCTTAACACAATGCGAAACATGATCTTGCACTCACATGTCTTGCACTTTCACTAAAGTTTAAAGCTCTAAATCATCACATCACTTCTTATTCAGAATCACATTATTTACAAAAATCTTATAGCCTTATCCTTCCATCATTTGTTCCAATTAATCTAATAAAAATCTTCCGGTTCCAAAAGCAAATAACCAGCAGTTTATTATCTCAAATTCAGAGAAATTTCCATCTTATACCAGATCATCGAATAACTTATCCAAACCTAATCAGCATTCCTAGAGTCTATTCTCGCTCACAGATTATCTGAGGTTTAGGAATTTACCTAACCTTATATCCAGGTAAGGGAAACTGTGTAATATTGATAGTAATAATCGCAATCAGGCAATCAAAATACAAAAATCTTTAACAAAATCATGCATATTGGCTCTCGAGGTTCACAACAGAATTCTGTGACATTCCAGAAGAAACGACGGACACAGAAACACTGATACAGGTCTGAAGAAGTAAAGTCAACCCCACGACTCAGAGTATTCAAAATCAGAAGGAGTTATTGGTCCTTAATAAGATTTGTAGCTTTCCCATGGCCAGTGGGTTAGCTACTACCTCATCAAGTCCAAATAGATTCAAAGGACAGACAAATATCTCGAAAAGGAATAAGACGAACCAGCATGAATGACATCTTCTCTGACGTCTCAGCGTAAGCTGACATTCAATTAAGTCGTCCTTGAATTCAATATGCGAAAGAATGATTCAGATGACAGAGCAAAATTCCAAATCCCTTCTTGAGCTCCTAAACCAAACCTTCAGTCTTAACGCCAATCATCTTTCCAAAGCACTACTCTTACTCATCAATCAATTCATCAATTTAACTACTATGCATACCGTATAACTTTCCAAATACGACTAGGGTTTCCCCTAACAATACCGAATACATGATTAGCAAATCACCAATTCATACCTAGTATGATATCAAAATCCTGAATAACAATTAGAGTGTAATCAATTCATGTCTCGCACGATGTCAAACCTCGAACAATAAATATCATGAGATCCACAGAAAAATCTATATCCCTTAGGTGGATAGTAAAGTTACAGAGAACCGTAGAAGTAGTCAAAGGATTCTCTGATGGAGTACATATCACAAGATCAGTTTCTAACAGATCAGTTTCACCTTCAATCACTGTGCGAAGGTAGAGGATACAAAGGTACTTGACACTCCATAATCAAACCATCTATGGAAATCTAATGGATTACCATGTAGTGTACCTGGCATTATGTCATCAGATATAACATCCCTAGCAGACATTACACAAATTCTAAATGATATTCTGGGTCTCAGCCCCTACTAACCTTGTTCTCTTCCTGCCAAGGAATACCGCTCTTTCTTACACTAGTTATGGGTATCAACAGATTATTTCTCACAAGCAAATAGTTTTGAACTTAATGTCTCACATTGCCTTGCTTACACATCATCTGATCACTTTCTAGCATATTCATCACCTTGACTTCTCTTGCATTTACCACATGGGTGGTCGAAAAAGCTGACTCGCCACCTTGACCAATATTCTGTGTAGGTCAAACTTTAGAACTCTGCTATGGTTCAACTCTAGTTCTTTGAGCTGATTGAGCGCCTTTATCCTGCTCTCCCTTAAATTTCATATCATGCCTTGATCAAATTTCAGAATTCTATCCAGATCTCAATACCACCGAATGGAAGTGGGCCTGAATCTCTAATTTTTGTCCCAACCTTTAACCTAGGGCATCGTACTGTGCCGACTGTAAAAACTTTTGCTGACGACCGTCAACTCATACAAATCCGTTCGGAGGAAATTCTCACTTATCTCTCTTATATCCGTCCTGTGTTTACTTATGTCTTTCAACACCTTGACCGGCACTTAATAGGTGCCCTTGTTGAAAGGTGGAGAAGTGAAACGAATACATTTCACTTCCCTCTCGGAGAGATGATGATTACCCTAGAAGATGTAGGGTTCATCTTAGGGTTACCGGTGACGGGACGGCCGGTAATTGCTCCTCTGTCGGAAGCAACGAATAAGAGAACCGCTAGGGACTTCTTTACTTCGATACCCCAGGATCAATTTAGCACTGGTGGTATCAAGTTGAAGTGGTTGGTAGAAACCTACAAGGTTCTCCCGAAAAACTACACGGACGAGATGCTTGTGCTGTACACACAAGCTTTCCTCTTGTGGGTGATGGGGGCAATTCTGTTCCCAACAACGTTAAAGAATACGGTCAGCGTCAAATATTTACCGTTGTTGGGTAACCTGCTGGAGGTTGGGGATTATGCCTGGGGTGCAGCAACTCTTGCGTACCTATACCGAGCATTGCACAAGGCAACGAGGACCGACTCCAAAGCTATATGTGCGTGTCTCTCGCTATTGCAGGTATATCATACAAATCTTGATTACGTGCTCATTTTTTTTGTTGAATCGGCAATAAATTTTGACGATACTTTATTTAATTTGTCTTTGCTCTCAGGTGTGGTCTTATGAACACCTTGCTACCGGCGCACCCAGGCGTAGGGACGAAATGGATAATGTGTGGCCTCGGTTGTGCGCCTGGGAGTACAGCCGCAAGGACAGCCACTATCCGAGGAGAGACGATCCCCATCACAACATTATGTACTATTGAGGGGAGCTCGACTGGCTATCTCCGGGCCAGATGCGATGGGCACCGTACAAACGTTTGGTGCGACGGGTGGGGGAGTCGTTCGTCTTCACGCTCTCGGGGTTGCAACGCACACCCCTGATCCACTTTGAGGTCGCAGAGTAGTAGCTACCAGATCGTGCTATGCGCCATTTTAAGTGCCTGCAAGGGTTACCAGCCGATGCGCCATATATGAGGGTGTCGGACGGTTTGGCAAGGCGAATGCGCACGACTTATGCGCACGAGAACTTGAGGTTTGGGATTCCTGGCAGGACACACTGGCGGCCATTGTGTCGGAGCCTGACCCCGTGATCAGCATCGAACAGTACAATGAGTGGTACTACCGCAACACCCGGAGGAGAGTAGCTCCAGTAAGGTTTGAACACGGAGAGAAGTACCACCCTAGGGGTCAGATCGATGAGCAGATGACATACAATCTGGTAAGTTGCCCAACCAGTGCTTTTAATTGAACTTGATGATTCTAAGTGTGTGTATGAAGTTACTTATTTATTATCTCTTTGGATGTAGGTTAATGCCTCGTTCGCCTTCTTCCAGAAGTCGAGCGAGCAGAATGATCTGGTGGATGCAATGGGCGAGGAGCTTCGCCAACAGGCCGAAGCATTGGCGTATGTATGGCTACGGGATTTTTTTGCTCCAAGCATCTTAACAGCCTTCAGGCGTCAACCCAGGAATGGGGGAACCGGGGTGGCGGCCCCCTTATTTGAGCTCGGGATATGGTGATCCCTCGGCATACGGTGATCCCTCGAGACAGACTTCGAGGGTGAGCCAAGGATTCGGTGGTCCCTCTGTATAGGGAATGGGTGGTGATTGGAGACCGCCAAGCACCATGGGCCAGGCTCAAGCGCCGTGTAAAGAGTACAGTGCGCCCTCCTTCTCTTTGCTTCTGGACTCGGAACCCCAACCCCTCTTTCAAAGTCAAGTCACACAGGACTGGGGTTTCAGAAACATCAGTCTGTCTGAGACACTGCCATTGTCCTGTGGGCGGGACCATCTGTTGAGGAAGGAGGGAAATATCCCCCGAACGACCCCCCCGAAGGAGTGCAAGATCCGTCGGTCGACCCCCGAGGGCAATATCGCAAAGGGCATCCATTGAAACCCCTAAAGCCGCATAAATGCCAAATTATCAGAGAATGATATTTTAGCGGGTTCCCCCGGGACAAAGCATTATATAATGTGAATCACCCGGAGGGCATGGATTACTGTTGCTCTTGGGGAGGAATTTCCTCCCTGGCTCCAGGGAGTTGGTTAGACAACGGTGTCATCTCTACCTATGTGGAGATTCTGAAGGAAAGGGGCCGGGGGCGGCTGAACGAGTATCCGGGCTTATTTTTGGTGGATGCCTTTTTTCATAGCCTCTTAGTGGCTGAATGGCATAAGTGAGTCGAACGAAGGGGGAAGAAAAAGTTGAGCCAGTAGAGACTGTCGGATAACCTACGAGCATATCTGAATAGGGATAGTCCAGTGAGCGCAATGGTTGCCCACGTGTTTCTAATCCCATTTCTAGGGGAAAGCCACTGGTACTTGGTTTGCTATGAACCAACAAAAAAAGTCGTATCGGTGATCGACAGTCTCCACGACGATACCCTCCACATGCCTGTGCTGCGGATGTATAAAGCCTAGTTGGACTCTGTGGTAATCTTACGATTGTTGTTTAATGCTTATTGTAACTTGCCAATTGTAAATGTTAACTCGTGTCTTACCCCGTTTTCTGTTTCTCGCATAATCTATTTTGTGCCATGGTCAATGCTATCCGTGGTTTACCTGTACCGACGAGGCCAAAGCTCCATTTTTGATTGAAGAAGAGGAGGCCCAAGCAACATAATACTTCCGACTGCAGCGTCTTCCTTTGCATGTACATGGATTACATATGTCGGTCTGAGAGCCTCAGGGCAGCCGCCTAAAGTTTAGAATGCATAGAATGCTTTAGATATAGGATAGCTTGGAAAATTTTGAAAGGCCGGCCTAGAGCGATTAGGTTAATTAAAAATCCGGCTCAACATGAGGACCCCTAGTTGACATTGTACCATTACAATAATTTTTTTAATAAACCGTGATTATTTAGAAAGCTGTCATTGGTGTATTTTATTTGTGTTGAGATCAGTTGATTTGTGTTGAAGATATTGATTGATTGATTTGACTGATTTGTGTCCATACCAGTGGACATTTGATTTGGGTTGATTTGATTAGAGTTGGTTTTTTTGCTCTCATTGAGAATGATTGAATGGTGGGAAACAAAATGGGGAAAATTTGGGATTTGGGAAAAAATTTTAGTTGTTGGTCTGTATCCGTCCGCTACACAGTGTAGCAGACGTCCAAAACAGGAAAATTTCCTAAGTGTTGAAGTTGAGAGTTTCTGCATCTCCGTCCGCTACACAGTGTAGCGGACGTCCATAGACCCAAAAAATTACTAAGTCTTAAGTTGAGAGTTTCTGCGTCCCCGTCTGCTACACAGTGTAGCGGACATCCATAGATCCAAAAAATTACTAAATCTTAAGTTGAGAGTTTCTGCTTCCCTGTCCGCTACACAGTGTAGCGGACGTCCAAAGACGAAAATTTTCTGAGTGTAGAAGTTGAGAGTTTCTGCATCTCCGTCCGCTGCACAATGTAGCGGACGTCCATAGACCCAAAAAATTCTCTTAAGTTGAGAGTTTTTGCTTCCCCGTCGGCTACACAGTGTAACGGACGTCCAAAACAGGAAAATTTCCTAAGTGTTGAAGTTTAGAGTTTCTGCATCTCCGTCCGCTACACAGTGTAGCGGACGTCCATAGACCCAAAAAATTACTGAGTCTTAAGTTAAGAGTTTCTGCTTCCCCGTTCGCTACACAGTGTAGCGGACGTCCATAGACCCAAAAAATTACTAAGTCTTGAGTTGAGAGTTTCTGCTTCCCCGTCCGTTACACAGTGTAATGGACGTCTATAGACCCAAAAAATTACTAAGTGTTGAAGTTGACTGTTTCTACTTCCCCTTCCGCTACACAGTGTAGCGGACGTAGAGGGAACAAAATTTTTATAAGTGGGGGAAAATTTTCTAAGTGTTGACCTTGAGAGTTTCTGCTTCTCTGTCCGCTAAACAGTGTAGCGGACACAGAGGGAACAAAAATGGGAGAAAATTTTTGAAGTGTTGACATTGAGAGTTTCTACTGCGCCTTCTGCTACATAGTGTAGCGGACGTAGAGGGAACAAATTTTTTTTTGGAGTTGGAGATCAGAGTTTCTGTATTTGGACGTCCAAATGACCGACCATGACAACCTCAATATCTCAAATGCACGATTAACAATCAAAAATCATCAATTAACTACCTAAAATTAACGATCAATAATCACAATTCTCTAATGCAAAATTAACAACCTTAAATTAAGAACACCTTAAAATAGTTCAAATAACACAATCTTTCAAATTACTAAGTTGTTCAAATTACACAAAATTAGGGCTCAGAGTTCAACATTGGGGGGGGGGAGGGGGAAAGCTTTTTCACAAGTGCTGTGGTCAAACACCATCACTTGAAAACGCATATGCCCCTTGTGTTCAAAGATTACAAAGTCCCCTTCATTGAGGTCGTGCTGCTCGCAGAAATTGCTTCATTTCGAAACAAATTTGCTCTTGGTCGCACTTCTTCTTGATTTTAACAAGCCATGACCCCTTGTGGCTGGTTAAAGTTGCTTCGAACCGAGTGTGGTAAGCAATCTGTAAAAGGCTACCGGTATGGCCTGTCACATTCAATATAAGACAAGTAAGTTTTTAACCAAAGATAAAACTTTTAACACACACGAAAACACATAGAAAGAGGGATGGCCTACAAGTTCTTTATGAAACCCAGGCGACATGACTTTGAAGAAGTGTCTGCCGACTAAAACATCCTTGTTCACCGAAACAGAAGCCATCAGGATGGTCGCTGAAGAGGGGGTAACGGGTGGGTGAGATGTTCGAAATAAAGAAGTTTGACGGGAGAAAGAAGAAAGGTCGATCTGATTGGTATTTAAAGAAGTGACACGTCTGCTATATTGTGTAGCGGACATAAGGCATACCAAGGGTTTTGTTGTCCGCTATATTGTGCTGCGGACTGTCTGCTATATTATACCGCAAACACTCTAGACAACTAAAAATTTGGGTGTCTGCTGCGCCGTCTGCCACATAGTGTAGCGAACTGCCCAACCACAAAAAAAAAAAACTAAAGTTAGATTTGATGGCTTATACAAAAATAATGTTCGGTCAAAAGACAATCTCATCAAAAGAATATTACGCATTATTGCAAATGTCAAACATACTTGATGGCTTGTACAAAAAACTAAAGGTCCACTGCAGCTGCTTCTTCCTTATCTTCGGCATCATCTTCTTCCTCGTCTTGCAAACCCCCTGGACTTATCCCCAGTGCCTGTAATGGTTCCGCTTGTCATGGTTGGTCATTTTGTTGCACAATGCACATCTTCTCAGCATATTAGGTTGAGTTGCCTGCTCAATAGAGCTCTTCATCCGTGTAGATCTCTTGCGGCCTTTCGTTTGCGATATAATTGGGTCTAAAGGCCGGATATCATTGTTGTCTTTCTCCCCCGGCTCGTCATCTTTTGATCCTGTAGTAGGCTCAGTGTCAACCGCATTGCTGACTGAAGCTGCTTCCAACTGGTCGACGATGGGCTCTTGCTGCTGAGCTACCTCGAGGAGATGTTTATATGCAGCCATTGTAGCAGCACCTTTTAGGACTAGTAAATCAAGCTAAAATATATTTTAAAGACCTTAGCAAATTATTAGCAACTTTATATTAAGGAAATACCGGGCTTGTTTGGTTAAGTTGTAGCTTAATTTTGCCATTTCCTATATATATATATATATATATATATATATATATATATATATATATATATATATATATATATATATATATATATATATATATATATATAACATATTACATTTTGAAAAAATGATGTTGCACTTGGAAGAAATATTTAATTTAATTATTCATAAAGATGCATAAACATATATTTTATTATATGTAAATATATAATATAGTCACTGTAAAAAAATTAATGAACTAGCTTAATATGACTTAGTTTCAACTATTATATGCTTAAAATTACTCTGTAATTTGGATATAAAAATTCACATACTTAAAAAATTAAAATAATATATTACATTTTGAAGAAATTGATGTTACACTTGGAATAAATGTAATTTTAATTATTCACACACACACACACACACATAATGTCTATAAATATATAGTATGTATAGTTACTGTAAAAAAATAAATTTATAACTATATATAATTCACTCATGAGAGATGTATGGATGTTCTTTGTCCCTATCCCCAGTATTAGGTGTGATATTTGTTCCTTGTGCTAGAGTGGGATTGGTTTTGTTTACTGCTAGACAAATCTCCGCGGGGTCTATTACGCAATTGGTTCTTATTTTAGGTAAGCTGAGTACACTCTTTTAACAGTCGTTCTCTTGGCACTATCTTAGTTGTCTGAACTTAAATGACTTATTAAAAAAATAATAACATATTACATTTTGAAAAAATGATGTTACACTTGGAATAAATATAATTTTAATTATTCATATAGATGCATATACATATATGTTTCTATATGTAAATATATAATATAGTCACTGTAAAAAAATTAATGAACTAACTTAATATGACTTAGTTTCAACTATTATATCCTTAAAATCACTATGTAATATGGATATAAAAATTCACTTACTTAAAAAATTAAAATAATATATTACATTTTGAAGAAATTGATGTTACACTTGGAATAAATATAATTTTAATTATTCACACACACACACACACATAATGTCTATAAATATATAGTATAATTACTATAAAAAATAAATTTATAACTATATATAATTCATAATGAACGAAGCGAAAAAGGCAATAAAATTCAACCGTAACGTCATTATGAGACACATCAACACATTATGTCAATCTTTTTTGCGGGAAATATCATTACACTCTGTGTAAAAGTAGGATCTAAACATATTAGATTTATAGGCAATGATCTTACACTTGGAATTGATGTATTTTAATGATTTGCATATTTGTAATGCATATATATGTGTATCTATATGTGGGTGCGTGTGTGGGGAGGGGGTGTGGGTTGAGGGCGTGTATGTGCTTTAGTTATTGTAAGAAGCAAATTATTTGATGGGTTTTAAGCTATTGTAACTACTAACTGGATTGTGCTATTTTATTTGTTAACAAATAAAATGAAAGAACCTGCACCACGGAAAGTCTTCACTTGGGACTGCTGCAGTCGCCACAACTTAGACTTACCACTATTTCTACAGCTGATTTAGAGGCATTACTCATCCAGGTTTTATCCCGACCTAGTCCTTCTGCAATATCCGTGACGCAAGGTATTACTTCCTGCTGGTTTCTTGACTCTGCTTGTTGTAACCATATGACTTCAGATTCTTCACAGTTTTCTTCGAAGTCTATTTCATATGCTCCTTCAATTCAAACTGCAAATGGATCGACAATGAACATCAGTCACATAGGATCTATTTCAACGTCAACTTTATCTGTTTCAGATGCTTTCCTTGTTCCATCACTCGCTCTGAATCTTCTGTCAGTAAGGTAATTGTGTGAATTGGGTCTTGAATTACACTTTTCTAACAAAGGTTGTACTATACAGGATCCGGACTGGTCAACAGGTTGGGACAGGCCGTAAATTTGGACACCTTTTTGAGCTTTCATCTCTTCGTATTCCTACCAGTTTAGTCGCTACTGCTACTTCAAAATTTCCCTCTCTACAACTTTGGCACTCACGCCTTGGTCATGCCTCACTATCTAAAGTAAGAACATTAATTTTTGATGGTCAATTAGGATCTATTACTACTGAGTCTTCTAAATGTATGCCTTGTCAACTTGGTAAACAGTGTGCATTATCTTTTAATAACAGTGATTCATTTTCATTTGCTCATTTTGAATTAGTTCATTCGGATGTTTGGGGCCCTGCCCCTACATCTACAAAGGGGGGATCTCGTTACTTTGTAATTTTTGTGGATGACCATTCTCGATATACTTGGCTTTACTGATTTGAAAGTCGGTCAGAACTTGTTACCATCTTTAAAAACTTTGTCAACATGATCAAAATGCAATTTTCTCATTCCATTAAAGTTTTTCGATCTGACAATGCTTTGGAATACACAAGTACACCTTTTCTTAATATTCTTAAAGAAAATGGCACTCTTCCTCATAGATCATGTTCTGGAACCTCACAACAAAATCATCGTGCTGAACGGAAACACCTTTATATTTTAGATATTATTAGAACTCTCCTCATATATGCCTCTATTCTTGAACCATTCTGGGGTGAAGTTGCTTTAACCGCGATTTATACTATTAATTGAACTCCTTCTCCAGTTACCAGCTCTCAATCCCCTTACGAGCGATTGCATAAA
Source organism: Escallonia herrerae (assembly GCA_033070095.1). Lineage (NCBI taxonomy): Eukaryota > Viridiplantae > Streptophyta > Magnoliopsida > Escalloniales > Escalloniaceae > Escallonia > Escallonia herrerae. The sequence continues at coordinate 35,814 of JAVXUP010003723.1, read as the reverse complement.
GTGACCCCTAAGTACAATCTACTTAAAGTTTTTGGGTGTGCCTGTTTCGTTCTTCTTCAGCCACATGAACACACAAAACTAGAACCACGTTCTCGATTGTGTTGTTTTTTAGGTTATGGCATTGAACACAAAGGTTACTGTTGTTATGACCCTGTTGCGAAACGCTTACGCATCTCTTGTCATGTGATATTTTGGGAAAATAAAATGTTTGCCAGCTTGTCAGGTTTTCAAACTCCTCTTTCAAGACAACCTTGCTTGTTTATCGATCCATCTATTGAACTTTTTCCCAATCTTAATGAAATAGATGCAGAAGCTCAAAGTTCCTTAGGCATTCCCAACACGGTTTTCAACTGACCAGTCTTATGATCCTACCAACATGCAAATGCCAGTAAGTCCTCCGCCACTTCGACAATCTGATATGGCAAAGGAGCCTTTTGTTCTTCTTCGTGATTATCATTGTTACTATGCCCTTGCTACTTTACATGAACCTAACACCTTTCGTGAGGCTAGTTCTGACCCTCTTTGACAGAAAGCAATGTCAGAAGAACTTCATGCTCATACCAAGACTCATACATGGGACATGGTTGACTTGCCTCATGGAAAGTCAGTTGTAAGGAGCAAATGGATTTATAAAATTAAAACTCGAGCAGATGGGTTAATTGAACGATATAAAGCTCGCCTTATTGATAGGGGATTTACTCAAGAGTACAGTATTGACTATGAAGAAATGTTTGCTCCTGTTGCTTGTTTGACTTCTGTTAGATCACTTATTGCCATTTTAGCTGCTAAAAAATGGACGCTTTTCCAAATGGATGTTAAAAATGCCTTCTTAAATTGTGATTTGACTGAAGAAGTATATATGCAACCCCCTCCAGGTTATGATCATGCTCCTAACCAAGTATGTCGTCTACGTCGTGCTCTCTATGGACTCAAACAAGCTCCTCGGGCATGGTTTTCCAAGTTCAATTCTACCATCTCCAAGCTTGGTTTTGTTTCAAGTCCTTATGATTCTGCTCTCTTTACCAAGACATCAAATGCAGGCATTACTTTGCTTCTTCTTTATGTTGATGATATGATCATAACTGGGGATGATACTGATAGCATACAAGATCTCAAAGTTTTTCTTCATTGCCAATTTGAAATGAAAGACCTTGGACCTTTTAGCTATTTTTTGGGTTTAGATGTATCGATCGGTTCGGATGGCTACCATCTCTCACAATCCAAGTATGCATCTGAAATACTATCACAGGCTGGCTTGAGTGATAGTAAGACAGAATCCTCACCTCTTGAAGCAAATGTCAAACTTCGTTCCTTGGATGGAGAACCTCTTTGTATGATACTCTTTACCGCCAACTTGTTGGTAGCCTTGTTTATTTGACGGTCACACGACCTGATATAGCATATGCGGTCCACTTAGTGAGCCAATTTATTTGACGGTCACACGACTTGAAGTAATTGAACCCTAATTAAACCTTAAATTGACTGCTTTAATCGAATTGAATCCTAAATTTAACTAATTGAACCCTTAATTGAACCCTAAATTGAATGCCCTAATCTAACCGAACCCTAACTGAACCCTAAATTGAATGTCCCAATTCAACCGACCCCTAAATTGAACTAATTGAACCATAATTGAACCCTAAATTGAAGTACTTGAACCCTAATTAAACTCTAAATTGAATGCCCTAATCCGGGGTCGAACCCTAAATTGAACTAATAGAACCCCCTAATTGAATCCTAAATTGAAGTAATTAAATCCTAATTAAACCCTAAATTGAATGCCTTAATCGAATCGAACCCTAAATTAAACTAATTGAACCTTAAATTGAATGCCCTAATCTAACCGAACCTTAAATTGAACTTATTGAACCCCATAATTGAATGCCCCAATTCAACCGACCACTAAATTGAACTATAATTGAACCATAAATTGATATAATCGAACCCTAATTATACTACTTGAACCCCTAATTGAACAGAACCCGAAATTAAACTATTTGAACCCCTAATTGAATGCCCTAATCTAATCGTACCCTAAATTGAACCCCCTAAATTGAATACCCCAATTCAACCGAACCTTAAATTGAACTAATAGAACCCCCTAATTGAACCCTGAATTGAAGTAACTGAACCCCCTAATTGAACCCTAAATTAATTGCCCTAATCGAATCGAACCCCAAATTGAAATAATTCAAGCGCATCGGATATGTGCATTTTGAACAATTTTTTTCCATTTGAACATTGATCATTTGTTTGATAATTTTAGGTTGTTAATTGTGCATTTGAGAATTGTAATTATTGATCGATGATTTTAGGTTGTTAATTAATGATTTTAGGTTATTAGCTATGCATTTGAAGTAAATGAGATTATTAATTGATGATTTTAGATTGTTAATTGTGCATTGAGCATTTGAGATATTGAGATTGTTGACGGAGGATGGGACCCAATTGAATTGAATGTGTGATTTTTATTGCATTGAGCATTTGAGAATTGATAATTGAGATTGTTGACGGAGGATGGGACCCAATTGGATTGAATGTGTGATTTTTATTAATATTTATTGCATTGAGCATTTGAGAATTGAGAATTGAGATTGTTGACAGAGGATGGGACCCAATTGGATTGAGATCCCCATTAGGTAGCACAGACACGGACACCGTGTCTGATCGACGCTGACACCGAAATAACATATTTTAACTTTATACTTGTGGACACCTCTTCAATGGGTGTTTGGCACCTCTTCAATGCGTGTCCGACACGGTGTCCGACACGTGTCTGGATATGTCGATGAGGTGTCGAGGTGTCGGTAGGTCACGGACACCCCGTCTGATTGACACCGACACCGAAAAATGTTACATTTCTTTGCTTTATACTTGCGGACACCTCTTCAAGGGGTGACAGACATGGTGTCTGGCATTTAAAAAATAAATCAATGACTTCAGACGTGTCCGGAGGTGTCGGACACTTGTCTAGAGGTGTCCGACACGTTTTCGGATGTGTCGATGAGGTGTCGAGGTGTCGGTAGGTCACGGACACCGCGTCCGATCGACACCGACACCAAAATGTCACATTTTTTGCTTTATACTTGTGGACATCTCTTCAAGGGGTGATGGACACGGCGTCCGGCATTTAAAAAATAAATCAATGTCTTCAGACGTGTCCAGAGATATCGGACACCATACCAACACCCTATATGAGGTATTGAGAATTGAGATTGTTGACTGTGCATTGAGAATTGAGATTGTTAACGGAGGATGGGACCCAATTGGATTGAGATATCTGTGAGTTAATTGAATGGTTGGTTGTTGAATTTAGGTTAATTAGGTTAACGCGACATTTTAGCACCTCTTAGAATCTCATCGTGGCTTCAGCACTGGCTATAATTAGCCCTAATTAGTCCTGATTAACCCTAATGAACCCAATTAACCCTAATTAGCTCTAACGATCCTAATTAGTTTTAATTTACCCTAAGAACCCAATGAAAATTAAATTAGCTGTAATTACTCCAAATTGATCCTAATTAACTTTAATCAGTCCAAATTAAACCCTAATTAGCCGTAATTACTCATATCTTGTAGACTCGTGATTAGATTAATTAAACCCTAAAACCTAACTAAACTCAGATTACATGCCTAAGTAGTCGTAATTAAGCCTAATAACCCAATTAAGCCTAATTAGCCCTAATTAGGACTAATCAATACTACTCCACACAATTAAACCATAATTAGCTCAAAATAACCCTAATTAGTCATAATCAACCCTAATTAGCTATAATTAGTTCAAGGCAGTCCTCATTAACACTAATTAGCCCTAACATAACCCAATTAAGCCTAATTAGGACTAATCAGCACGACTCCACACAATAATACCCGACAATTAGCTCAAAATAACCTTAATTACTCTTAATCAACCCTAATTAGCTAAAATTAGTCCAAGGTAATCCTCATTAACACTAATTAGCCCAGAGATTGTTCAATTACTCGTTTCTTATAAAACCTGCATTCTTTATTTTCGTTGTTATTTTGCGAAGTCCATTGGCAACGAGATGGTTCAACTCGTTGCCAACGAATTCTATTTAAAGTGGAATTGGTAACATATGCAACGATCTTTCTGTATTTTTGATATTTCGGAAAGATTCTTGCATATATTATCAATTTCTGAACGCATGCTTGCATAAAAACCCTTAGTTCCCGTTCAAAGGTAGTCATTACAAAGTAATGCTTTGTAATGAACCTTTGGATGTCCAGTTTGGAAAAGCTACGTGTTTATAAATCAGTGTTTCAACTCATGCTCTGTGTTCTATGTCGTGGATATTTGGTACACGTTCTCATGTGTTTCTCCGGGTGCATATAAATCTGGTGTTCTAACATTCGTCAAACCTTGGAAAACAAGGTTAGATGAATGTTAAAACACCTAACCGATGTTGTGTACTTGGAAAAATGGGGAGGTGCTGCCGAATTTTCTGCAGGCATAGGACTAAGCATGAGTTATTCACTGTTTTATAAACATGTGCTTTTCTGAATGGGATAGGACCACTACCTATTAGAGAATGGAGGGAAAATACATAGACATGTTGTCACATTCATGCATTCATATTTACATCGACCCTGCCTAATGATTGGTAATAATTGAAGGTGGTATACAGTACGATAATTCAGTCGTCATGTCGGTCGATTGAAGTTGGATGAAAAGGAAGAATGTTGACGATTTTGAACTGTATTAATGTCTGTGTTTTGTAGGATCTCGACGAGGCCATGGTCCGACAAGCAGGGTACGCATCGACCCCCAGCGTAAACAGAGAGTTACGCTCACCCATGAGGGCCTGTAAGTAAAAAAAATATCACATCATGCTTTATATTTAAAATTTTGGGGTGTTAATTTATATTTGAACTGTATTAATTTATTTATTTACTTCTTTGGCAGGATCCTGAAGAATCAGGCGAGAACGAAGATCGGCGTTCTTGTGAAGGGCCGATTCTTCGAGCCACGCCTGTATTGGAAGGACTAGGAGTTTGCTGCGAGGGAGTCCCTATGGGAGGAGTGGCTAGTACGGTGAAGTATTTTTTTTCATTGATAGTATTTGTTTAATTATAGTTTATTTTCTGTAGTTAATTTGTGTTATTGAATGCCTTACAGGAGGGGTTCACGTTTGACTCACCTGAGCAACAGGCACTGGGGCAGCAGGCCTTCTTTGCTTACATCGGAAAGAATTACTGTCGATGGCTCCACGACGCAAGAGACCGGGCGAAGAAGATGTTTCCCGAGGGTTCCCCGATGATGGAGATTACGAGATATCCCCCACATTGGATATCTTCGACTGTATGGACGGCGATGATAGATCGGTGGGCTGCGGACCCAGGTTGGGACGCCAAGAGTAAGAGCGGGGCTGAGAACAGACAGAACAAAGATCCGACGCACACGGGGGGTCGATGCCACAAAAAATCGTCCGACACAAGAATGCGGTCGAGCACCCGGATCTAGAGGAGGATGAGGTTGTAGCTTTGACGTATAATCAGACACACGCGCAGAAAAAGGACAAGGACGAGGCGCACTGGGCAGGCGACTATATTTCAGATATTGCCCGGCGGATTGATGTGAGTCAATTTGTTTAAGTTGTTAATTTTTTGTCTTTATATCCTCAATGTCTGTTGCGTTAATTAATGCCCACTGTTTTTGTAGGCCTCGTATGAACAGCTTATGGGGTCCGAGGAGCAGTCCGGACAACCATCAGCGTCTACTAGTACGGGTAAGAGTACTGGGGCATTGAAGTGATGGCTGGATATGCCGGAGGTCGTCAATCAGCCGAAAGGCCGCATATGGGGCCTGCCTAGTCGGACTGCTCGTGCCGTGATAGGAACGTCCTCACCCCCTGCTGCCCCTCCATAGACATCGGCTCCTCGGTATCCGTTGGACGACGAGGAGATTGCTCGCATTGCTACGGTGGTGTTGAGGATAACCAGGGAGCAGGATCAGCAGGGTACCGCAGCTGGACATGCCGAGCTGACCCCGAATCAGCAAGATCCAGATCTGGGACTCGGCAACCCCTGATGAGCCCCTTCTCGTGCCCAGTCCCAGCTTCCCCCGCTTCCCAGCTTGTACATAATGAGTCTTTTTTATGATTAATTATACATATTTCTTTGTGTATTGATTATTGCGCGTTGTTGTTGAGGATTGATTTTTTCATTACAGGTTTGGGCATTAGAAAAATAAAAAAAAATTTAAAAATTTTGACTTTTGGCGACGAATTATATCTGTCGCTAAATTATTTTATTACTATCGATTTTTTAGCGACGGATTATTCCGTCGCTAAATAAGACATTTAGCGATGGAATATTTCGTCGCTAAAACATTTATTCCGTCTCCAAACTATTAGTAACGGGCTTTTATACGAGAGACTTTTAGCGACGGTAAATCCATCGCTAAAATATTTAGTGACGGATTTTAAAAAGGCTTTTAGCGACGGAAAATCCGTCGCTAAAACATTTAGCGACGGATTTTAGGCTTTTAGCTACGGATTTTTCCGTCGCTAAAAGCCTTTTTTCTTGCAGTGCTTGTTCATGGATATGGCACAGTCTTCTCGTAGGACAACATATTCTCAAGCAGGGCTTACAATGGTATATTGGAGATGGGTGATCAATTTCCATTTGGATGGATTGGTGGCTGCCTTCTATGTCCTTCTCACTGTTACTGACTTTTTGTAATAGTCAGAATGATACTTGGTTTGTTTCTAATTTGTTCCTTCCTAACACTGGTAATTGGGATTTGGGAGTTATTTTTCGTACCTTCCCGGTGGCCATTGTTCACAAATTTTGGGTCTTCCTCTATTGCCTTCAGGGTTTGAGAATTTGAACTATTGATCCTTTTTTAAGGGGATTGTTGTTCTGTTGCTTCCATCTTTCAGTTTTTAACTGATAGAAGCACCTCGTACCTTGCACCCATTACATGTCAGTCTCCCGCTCTATGGTTTAAACTTTGGAAGCTGTCGATCCCTAAAGAAATTAAAAAAAAATTATGGAAATTTTGCCATCATCGCTTACCTATCTCAATTGAACTCCTCAAACGCCTTTGCCCAGTTAGTGAATGATGTTCGCTTTCTCGATCTCAACCAGAGACTCGAGAACATCTTTTCTTGGAATGCCCTTGTGTTCGTTTGATCTGGAATTTTTATCTCGGTTTATAACCTTTATATACCAGTCCTCATATTTCAGCGGACACTTGGTTAAAGGGTTGGTTGGATCAGCCAGTCTATCAGAACCTATGTGATTTACTTCGAATTGTTACTATTTCAGTTATGCTTTGGTCTATCTGGCTTGGTAGGAATGTGGTGATTTTTCACAATTTAAATTTTTACCCACGGTTGATCATTTTCTAGAGCCTAGCCTTCTACGTAATATCCAGAGAATGCATTACTTCCACAGAAAGATAGGCCATATCTATTCAGAGGGTCTGACAGATTATTATGATCATCCCCCCCCCCCCATTTCATGCTATTTTCTTTTTTGAAATTTATGGCTGTGATATTCCATCTTCTCCTATTTTTTGCTCCATTTTTATGGTTGGTTCCCCTATTAATGCGACCTATGGTCTGGGCATGGTTCTGTTCAATCAAGCTTGGGTTCCGGTTGGGGCATTTATTGATACTTTGTATACTGCTGATGAATTTAGTGCATTGGAGTTAGCTATGCTTTCTGGCCTCTGATGGGTTCTTAAGTTATGTTGTTTACATGTTATTCTGTTACTTTCGGGGTGGTGCTTTTTTATTTCAAATGACTACTACACATAGGCAATGTTTGGCTTCTACTGACTTTTTGTGTACATTGACTTCTAACTGCAGGGATTTGCATTCTATACATGCCGCCCAAGGAAAAGCAGGTCCTTTATCCATATCATCGACTTTGGTGACTTTTGTTATCTGATCTAGTCACGGAGTCCAACATGATTGGTTTGATCAGATTCAGTCTGTGCGTGCCCCTTCCCCAATTGGCATGTCGCTGGGATGATTTACTTGCGGAATTCTGGTTCTTGTAGTTAGTAGTTTTTGTTGCTCTTGTGGGTGAGGCTGTCTTTCTTCTTGTCTGCTTTATATTCCTAATGTATATCCGGTCTTAAAACCATATCCTGATATATATATATATATATATATATATATATATATATATATATATATATATATATTTGATTTCTCCCCAAAAACAAAAAGCAGTAAGGATTCAAATCGAGTCCTTTGCCTAAGAAAATGAGCCTTAACATTGGACCGATTTACTGACATTAGATTACTCATTACTTCACCTCAAAGAAAGAAATAGTTTTGACTTTTGAGCAGAGAGCACAAAGCAAAAAATAGTTCAACAAATTAAATGCTTTCCAAGAAAGGGAAGCATCTTTCATGGTTGACATTCTATTTTGGTTTTGATTTTTAATTTACTTCTTTTTTCTTCGTAAATATTTTCTCATGCGTATTGTAAATTGAAATTCACTTAAAATGAAATAAAAAATAGTAATTCTCTTTATTTTTAAAATCTTTCACTTTCTCAAAAAAATTGGTGAAATATATGTAAATTCATCTCAAAAGGGATTGGAGGCAAAAAGCTACTTCTCTACTACGAGTCAATATTCATGTTTTTGTCACTTTAACGAAATCACAACTATCGAGGTTTACTTGTCAGTAGAAATCAACGTATCAATAACAACTAAATTTTACGTAAGTATATTGGACTTGGCAAAAAGTTTCTGCATCTTGATTTCCATATTAACACGGTTTTCCCCACCTTTGCATCTTTGACATTCTCAAAAAATTTTGTATTTAAAAATGCCAATAATATTTCACACTGATAGGGGACATTCATAATTCATAACCATAGAAAGTGGGATCTAAATCCAAGTTATTTTTCCAAGAGAATGAGCTTTCAACCATACCCGGAGACCAATATACTCAAATTACATAACTCGTTAACTCACCCGAAAGAGAATTTATTTTGAGCAGCCGCATGTTGAGCACAACACAAAGCAAACTTTTATTTTGTCTTTTTTTTTTCAAGAGTGCGTCTATTTTTACACTCTATATGCCACTTCACACCCTGATTTTTTTTTTAAAAAAGTACATGAAGTACAAAACCTTAATCCTTAAGCGATGAATGGGGGCTTTGAGGAAGTAATATAGTGTCAAATAAACATTTTCTTTTGGTTGTTCTTTAAACAACCAAAAGAAAATCGATTTATGGCAATAATCATTAATTCAACAAATAGAAATGATTTTCCCAAAAAGGGAAGCACCTTTCACGATTGACCTTGTAGTTTGGTTTAGATTTTCCATTTTTTATTTTTTTACTTTTTCTCTAGCAAATTGGAACCATATTTAACCAACTTCCACCCGGTTACAATAAGTTTTATCCAAAGAGAACCCTTCCAGTATTATCGGCCATTTATCCCACTTCCTTATGCATTATATCAAGTGATCATGCTAGAGACATAAACAGTCATTTATAATTATGAGATGAGATCCTCCACGGTTCCAATCCCTAGGCTCTCTCTCTCCATTTTTGTTGACGTTGCTGATATTTGATTTGTTGAAACGATTACAACAATTATTGTGCTACCACGTAACACGTAATGGGTTCGAAAACATACCGTACGAAGTCTCCGAAAATTCCGACGTAGGATCCTTGTTGTTACGAGCCTCCAACACGCTTGATCTTTTTCGCAGGTACGAAAACGGCTACTAGAGTCGAGTTCTTCGTCCACGAACCAAATCCTAGAGCTTGGTGATTGCTCTAGAGAGAGTGCTATAGAGAGAGGGTTATTACTATTGACTTGTGATTTATTGGGATATCTCTAGCCTTTATATAGAGATACAATTAGAGACTGGCTTTACCTCCAACTCTTAGGAGATAAAGATTGTATTTATCTCAAACACTTAAGAGATAAATATTCTCTAAATAACTGTATTTATCCAAACTAACAAATACACATTATCTGTTAGTGGGCGGATAATGGGTCCACTGACCCAATTTATTAACAGCTCCCACTCGCCCACACACAGGGCAAATAAATCGTACAGTCCCTCTCTATCTCTCGTCCACTCATCTCCTCATACAGGAAATGGAACGTGCGACCTACGAGAAAGGATGTCCAGTTGAGGAGTATTGTATTAAGTTATCACCAAACTAACACAATACATCACTCCAAAAAATCTCGTATGTACCCCAGATAGTTCAACTACACCAGATTAAACACTCTCAAATCCCTCATAGTGAGCAGTGTTAAACCTCTCATATGTTATGTATTCATGACTCATATCGAAACGAAAATCGACAAAGTCGCCCGGGCTATGAATCACACAACATGATGTAATATTGAACTTTCTTCCCAAAGCCCTCATGTCATTCCAATTAGACCCAACCGCTTTCCTAGACATGCCCCGCGAGACCGCATCATCCATGATCCAAGGGTACATGCTAAAGTAGCGACATTGAGTATCCTCTTCATGACATAGTCTAAGGTGAAAAGGGTACCATATAGGATCAAAAATTTCGATCCAAGTGGCTCACACAGTGACGAAGCAGGGATTCATTCGTCACTCCCACTGTCGGTCTGCATTTAGCACATGCAGTATGATTTGCATGCTATGGCGTAACCCGCAAGGGCGTGTCACATAAATGTATAATAAAATACGCCATACGAATCTAAGTCTAGTCGCTGTACAAGCGCCTAACCTGAGTTTTTCAGCCCAGTCACTCTCATAGTGCCTGCCTGAAATCTCACATTCGGCTGTAAACAGGCTACATAGAGTTGTGGAGATACTCTATGATCGACCTACATTTATTAGGTCTCATCTTAGCTCCAACTAAGGCGACATGTTTGCTTTATAAGCTGTATCATCTTATTCGCCCACTTGGCGCTTAAGACAATTATGTCTCATCTTGCTCGCTATCTTAGCGCCAAGGTGAATTACCCGTGTGAGTGGGTCAATTCGAGCCTGGTGACACTCTCAATAAGGATGTATATGTAATCACAAAGATTATCCATTCATTCCAAAATAAACTCAAATCAAGGAACAAAAATTTAATGTAATAAATAATGTCAAGTACATAAGATGCCATAAACATATCAAAACCTACGTAGTCCCATACTCCTAATGTGAGAAAGGAAAACATCTCTAGCAATAGGCTTGGTCAAAGGATCAGCCACCATTCTGCCAGTAGGTATATGCTTCATGGTCACCTCTCCTTGCGCAACTAAAGTTCTAATGAAGTGATAACGAAAGCCTATGTGTTTGATATTTGGGGTCTGTTACAAAATCTAGGGTAGCTGTATTGACACAGTGAACAGTGACAGACTCATCTGCATGAGCTGTAACCCCTAGAGCCTGTAAGAATGACCTCAACCAAACAGTTTCCTGGACTGCTGCTGAACAAGCAACATACTCCGACTCTATCGTGGATAGGGCGATGCAAGACTTTTTCTTGCTGTGCCAAGAGATAGCTCCACCTGAAGTGGATATGCGCTCATCTCTATCAGCGCCCCAATCAGCATCGTTGTATACTCTCAATCTCAAGTCTCCACCATGATAGCACAGGACGAGATCAGCGGTTCCACGCAAGTATCGAAGGATCCTCTTCACCGCATTCCAATGAGCGGGTCCAGGATTACTCTGATAACGACTCACCATTCCAACGGCATAGCAGATGTCTGGACGCGTACATCAGACTTCCTACTGCAGCCGCGTAAGGCACTTTGGACATCCGATTCTTTTCCTCATCATTCTTTGGGCATTGGTCTGTGGTCAAAGTACACGCCTTGTCCATTGGAGTGTCTATGGGTTTTGAGTTATGCATACGAAATCGTTCAATGACTTTCTTGATGTATGTCTCTTGAGACAAACCGAGAAGTCTCTTTGGACGATCACGTATGATTTTAACCCTGAGCACATAATTAGCTTCTCCCATGTCCTTCATCTCAAAAGTTGAGGACAGCCACTGCTTAGTGGCGACAATGGAACTCATGTCATTCCCAGCTAAAAGAATGTCATCCACATACAAAGAAAGGATTAGAATATTTTTCTTGGATCGTTTTACGTAAACGCAATGGTCTTGTTCAATCATTTCAAAACCTATAGAGGTAATGGCATGATGAAACCTAAAGTACCACTGCCTAGACGATTGTTTGAGACCATATATAGAACGTTTGAGATGGCAAACTTTGCGCTCATGTCCTTTGACTTCAAAACCCTCGGGTTGAGCCATATAAATCTCTTCGTCTAGTTCTCCATTGAGAAACGCAGTCTTAACATCCATATGAAAAAGTTCTAAATCCTGCTGGGCGACAATAGCTAGGATCAGGCGAATTGAAGCAAATCTCACCACTGGGGAGAAAGTATCTTCATAGTCCACACCCCGCAGTTGGGTATAGCCTTTCGCCACAAGACGTGCCTTATACTTGTCGATTAACCCATCTACCTTGCGCTTGACTTTAAAAACCCACTTGTTTCCAATAGTCTTGCGCCCTGGCGGAAGGTCAATCAACTCCCAGACCCGATTCTTTTCCATTGAGCTTAACTCATCCTTCATTGCAGCCATCCACTCATTTCTAGCAGATGAAGATAAGGCTTCTTCCACAGAAGTAGGCTCGTCTTCATCATTTGAAGTGCACATAAGAATTTCTCCGTCAATCTCAAAACGACGACGTGGAACTCTTCCTCGTGCACCTCTACGCAGTTGAGAATCTTGTTGACCTAATGGTCCTTGTGGTGTGCTCCCACTGTCTGGGATACTCCCACTAGGTTGAAGGTCACTTACTCTATCTTCAGCGACAACCGGATGAGGAACTAATTCCCCACCTTCGCTTGAAGATGGTAAAGTGGGTTCAACCTCCTCTAACTCATAGAGGTCAAGATTCTTACTCGCATCTCCAATGCTAGGAAAATCACTCTCTATGAAATCGACATCACGAGACTCTATTTCAGTCCTTCCACCATTTGGATGTTCACCATACATCACATAGCCTTTAGAGTTTTCAGAATACCTTAGAAAGATACTCTTCTTTGCTCTAGGCCCTAGTTTCCCATACTTATGAGAAGTACTGTGAACATAACCTGCTGAGCCCCATGGGCGCAAGTTATCCAAATTTGGCTTTTGGCCATTCCAAAGCTCATAAGGGGTGGATTTGACTGATTGTGAAGGCACACGATTAAGTATATAGGCTGCAGTCAAAAGGGCATCCCCCCAAAAAGATATCGGAAGGTTTGCTTGCGCCATCATAGACCTAACCATGTCTAACAATGTTCTATTCCTTCTTTCCGCAACACCATTTTGTTGTGGAGTATTAGGAATAGTAAGTTGCCTGCGTATCCCCTTTTCCTCACAAAACTTCTTGAAGTGATCTGACAAATATTCGCGTCCCCGGTCAGTGCGAAGAGTTTTTAAATTCTTCTCTTTCTGATTCTCAACCTCTGCTACAAAGCGTTTGAAACAGTCCAAAGCTTCATAGCGGTGAGATATCAGATACACATAACCATATCGCGTATAATCGTCTATCAGTGTAAGGAAATAAGAGGCGCCATGGCGTGCCTTTACACTCATAGGTCCACATATGTCAGAGTGAACTAGCTCAAGTGGTTGAGTTGCTCTCACAGCCTTTCCAAAAGGCTTCCTACATGCTTTACCGGCCAAACAAGCCTCACAAGTTTGTAGATTGACTTTTGCGAGTGGGCCTAAAAGGCCTTCTCTAGCCAAACGAGTCATTCTATCTTGGCCTATGTGGCCCAGTCTTGCATGCCAGGTGGTAGAATCATTCACAATATTATCATTCACCACATAAGAATAAGACTGAGAATCAATTAAATCCAATTGAAAAAGACTATCCATGCAAAAACCATGTCCGAACAAAACATCATCCAAAAAGATGTCCAACTTATTACCCCTAAAAATAAAGGAAAAACCACTGTCTAATAAAGCAGTAACTGAAAGTAGATTAAGCCGAACAGTGGGTGCATATCGCACATCCTCAAGAATCAATGTGCGCCCAGTGCGCAACTTGAGCTGGTAAGAACCAACCCTAGCACCTCTTCGGAGCTATTGTTTCCCATGAAGATATGTTTGCTACCCGCTGGAATCCGGTGATAATCTACGAACCCCTCTCGATCACGTGCTACATGTTTTGTTGCACCTGTATCCACAAACCACACAGGTTGGGAATGAGCAACCATCACATGTGAGGAAACATATAACTGAGAGAGAGATTCTGAAAGTACCTTCTTCGGCTCAGTGCAATCACGAGCGAAGTGTCCTTTCTGTTGACAGTTGAAGCATTTAACTTTAGACAGATCCTTTTTCCCACCACGTTTTCCTCTCTTGCGTTTCTTCATTTTCCCTTCCTTTGGCGCAGAAGTGCTAGCCTTGCCTCTCTTGTCTTTCTTACTTTGTCTTCCGCGCTTGCCATTTGCATTGCGCGATCCCCCTTGGGCGACATAAGCAAGGGTCTTGTCAGCATCTCGAGTCTCGTCCTCAAGGATGACATGCTGTGAAACATCAGAAAAGTTCTTGATGTTTTCACTGTGGGTCAATATCTGTTTCATATTGGCCCATGAGGCAGGAAGGGACCTTATGACAGCTCTGACTTGCTGCTCATCTGTGAGCGCATGGCCAGCATCCCTTAGCTTACCAATCATATTGGACATCATCCTTAGATGTTCACTCATGGTATGTTTAGGGTCTTTTGTGTACTCCTCAAACTTAATCACAAGGCTACGAAGCCGCGTAGTTGAGGTTCCACCAAAAGAGAACTTGAGCTACTCCCATAAAGCTTTGCAAGTTGGAAGTTCATCATACTGCCCGATTAGATCATTTTGCAAGCTGCTCAACAAGGTATAGCGCGCACTACGATCTTTCTGATTCCATTTCTGGTAGGCAGTGTGGTCTATTAGGGGTTGCGCCTCAGTTGGCGCGACCATCTCCTTGGTCAAGTGCTCCTCGAGCTCTTGTTCGTTCAGCATGAATTTCATCTTTTTGTGCCAAACGTCATAATTGTCTCCGTTAAGTTTCTCACCCTTAACGAGATCAGCTATGACATTCTTGGTGGCCATTATATTCACTACATTAGATTGCGCAAGGAAAAGACATTAATTATACATCCTTCTATTTATTTCAAAAAATTCAAATGAAAAACATAATCCTTCCTCACATCATGAAATCGAAAATTTGCTAAGCTCGTAATCATCTCCCATGTATGTGAGTTGGGAAAAATATTTTTCAAGTAATTTTTCGCAATAAATTTCATCATTATATAAGCCACAATATAATAAATCATCCACATGATAATTTAGAATAATATAAAATTGCACCATGCAATAAAGTGTGCAAGGACTCCATTGAGCCTCATTGGCATTCTAATAACTTATGCTAAGAAAATTCTGTCTTGAATAATGTGCGTGCGAAATTACATCTCCGTACAAGGCTTTCTGGAAATATACAGGGAAATAGTAGAATACAACATCTTTGAGAATCCTACTACAAACTACTCCAATAAAACAAATGGAGATGCCGCACAGCACATTATTCTCAAAAGAATTTTCTTAAAACAAGAGTAAACACATAAACATAAGTTTCTTTAGAATGCCAATCTAGTATCCATCCATTTAACCTAAAACTAGCATGCTCAAATAACAAGTTAAAGGGTAATAGGCCACATTCTCCTTCCAAGGAAAACGGGCACAAATGCCTTGAAATTGGGTTTAAAGAAGTGTGGGCTTATAAAAAAGCCCAACAAATATATTTCAACAAAAAACATATTTAAACCATAACACTTAATCAAGGCAAATAAATAAAACATAATTCATTTATGTCATATAGCTCTCCATAATATTTATTTATGCTCACAAAGTGCAAAAATTAATATTTACGCATTATTCGTATTTTTTGGGACCACAAAAGTACCACAAAAAAAATATTTCTAAATGACCCAAAAATGAGAGATAAATTCTTAAAATTGGCAAACAGTAAATTTATCCCTAATATACCCTCTGGAATTAAAGAAAAATTCTGTGTGCATCAAAACAAATTTTTAAAGCTAATTTTTCTAGAAAAAAATCATTTAAAAATTAAACAGAACACACACAGAGGGTATTAAGGTAAATTTAATACCATAGAAAAAACCAGTGGGTCAAGATGGAGCTCCACTCGCCGGCGGTGACGAAGACCGACCAGAAAACAGGCCTCACGCGCTGCCACGAGCCGCCATGCGCGTGGGCAGCTTCTGAGTCTTCTAGACAGGCGCGTGGCATACACGCGCGCGTGGGAGAAGCCCGACGCGTGTGCGCGTTCCAGCAGTCTTCGCGCGTGGCGCGCGTGTGGGCTCGTGGCAACTCCTCTTGGTGCGTGACACGTGTCTTCAGCGCGTGGCGCGCGCGTGATTCACTGTTCATCTTCTTCATTAAACCCTAATTTTTTCCAGCGCCGCCATGTCGCGATGCCAACTTTTTAAGGCCATATCTCTCTCGTTTTTAAGCCAAATAATGCTGTACGATATATCGTTGGAAAGCTTATACGACATAGATTAATTATGTACCAACCGATCATGATAAAAACGGAATATCATGCTCCGAATTTGAGTCCCAAAACTCGAAAAAAAACACAGTTTTCTTGAAAAATAAAATCGTGATTTCTCACAAACCATGCATCCAAAAATCATGAAATTTTACGGAGTTCATCCTCAACCATAGGAGAACAAAAACATATAATTATTTTTCAGAAAAACATGCTCAAAAAATTTCGAATTTTAATAATGGGTCTCATTCATGTATCCGGAAAAAATCGTAACATGCACATAATTTAATCTAGCATGTTAAAGGCGAATCAACAAGTAATCATGCTCTGATACCAATGTTGAAACGATTACAACAATTATTGTGCTACCACGTAACACGTAATGGGTTCGAAAACATACCGTACGAAGTCTCCGAAAATTTCGACGTAGGATCCTTGTTGTTACGAGCCTCCAACACGCTTGATCTTTTTTGCAGGTACGAAAACGGCTACTAGAGTCGAGTTCTTCGTCCACGAACCAAATCCTAGAGCTTGGTGATTGCTCTAGAGAGAGTGCTATAGAGAGAGGGTTATTACTATTGACTTGTGATTTATTGAGATATCTCTAGCCTTTATATAGAGATACAATTAGAGACTGACTTTACCTCTAACTGTTAGGAGATAAAGATTGTATTTATCTCAAACACCTAAGAGATAAATATTCTCTACATAACTGTATTTATCCAAACTAACAAATACACATTATCTGTTAGTGGGCGGATAATGAGTCCACTGACCCAATTTATTAACATGATTTATCTTTCAAATCCCGCAAACTCCCTATTATTTTTTCCTAGTTAAACGTGTGGAATAGATCAAATAAAATCTGAAAAAAAAAAAACTAATGTAAGATCAAGCAAGGGAAATGGAAACCTCTCTTTTTTATTTTATTCTTCATGTTCGGGATTATGCCCTGGATCATTAGATAGAAAGTCAAAGATGAAGAGAGAAACAAAGAATATCACTATTGTATAAACAAAAAGTTTAAGAGTAAGCAATACTCAATCTCTAAGATAATTTTTTGGAAAAAAGAATAGATTCTCCATTTTTATACCACATAATAATATATCCCATTTTGACACTACCAGATGAAGTACTTTCTAGACATAGAAAATAATTTTGAGACATTCAAATTCCCCATTCGCTCTCTAGAAAGAACTGGAAAGGATAAAAGAAAAAGATTTAACAATGATACTAGATCTATGGGTACCTTTAGGAGTTGCTAAGGCTAGGCTGCTCTCTTACAGTTATGGGCCCCTTTATGAGTTGTTGCGTTTTGGGTTGGGCTTCTGGGGAAGTACTCCGGATTATTTTCGGCCGCTCTTCCATCTAAAATTTATCTGAATTTTTTGTGACGAAAATTGAAGGGAAAAGTTGCGATGTAAGGACTTGATTAGAAATTTTAATAATAAATAACGTTTAAATTTGTCGCAAGAGTCAGATATTTAGTGGCAAGGACTTCGATAGGTTATATTCTAGGCTAACATTGAATAATTTTCTCTTGCCATTTTTGTACTAAGAGTCGAGGCGTCGAAATAACAGTGTGATAAAGCAAAAGAGGCTCAACATGACAGATTAACAGACTCTATATGACAGTGTTCAATATAAATACATATGGTTTGATTTTGAAATGCAGTTTCCAAGTCTCCATTGAGAAGGGCAACAAGAGAATAGCCGTTTTTCATTTAGTCTATTCGCTGGTGTTACCCTAGGGCTGCTCAACTGGTATGATCTTAAGATTTATTCTCGAGCTCTGGGGTTTGAATTCTCTTGGGGCTAAGCCCCAATGGGTCAATTCTTGTGACACTCTAAGTCAGCCAGGAATTAATAGTTCAAAATTTCAATGGTTCCTTTGGTGAACCAGAGAAAATTGTCAGGAGTCCCTCCAGCTTGTCCTTCGCGTTGCAGAGTCTACCTTATTTTCTTGTGTTGGCTTGGGCCGTTTTACTTATAGAAACCATTCATGACGGTATTGATTTTCATTAAGCCGTTCTCTTGACTGACGATGCTAGATTTTCTAGCACGTACAAGGTAGAAAGAGGAAGAGTTTCAACTTTTTTCTTTTTTGGGTGAAAGTCAAGAAGAGTTTCAACTTTCAACCCACAACTTTGAATCTCAAGCTAAGTTGAATATTTAACTAACACCAAATTAGCTAACAATGTTCAGAAGTATAAATCTTATGAAAACAGAACCATTTAAGTCTTTATTTTTTAATTTCTTTATGTGACCTGGCTTCGTTTCCGAATTCGCATGAAGTATTATTTTTAATGCTACTTCATATGCTTTAAAGTAAATTAAAGAAAAAAGTTTCTCTTCCATGAATCAAGGCCGATATGAGATAGTGACAAGACATGGACGGAAGTCCTTAATAAAAGGAGCCGAAAATCTAGAATCAGGGCCCACATGAAAGAAGAGGTTACGTAGCCTCCAAACTAATGTTGGGCTGTTGACTCAATTGAAAGATACATGTAGCCTTCCCCAGGGAAGCTTATATATTCATTCAACTGACTCTTAGAAGGTTGAACAAACCCTAAATAGGTAAAAGTGGGGAAGAACCCATCTTCCACATCCTTTCCAATTTCCCCATCTCTTCATCGGAAGAAGACCAAATTTCAATATACGATTACTTAGCAAGACTGACTTATTTGCTTTTGATTTTTTAAAATTTCAAGCTCGTTATACTATTTTACGCTATACTTTTTTGCAATGTAATTGTGATTTCATTCATTTAAATGCGAGGTACATCTTTGAAGATTGCATGTTTAACAAAACTAGTCGCTTCCTCCATTCAAATTACAAAATTCCTATAAATTTGAGCATGTCTTGCTAATCTATGTGCAACATGATTATTTCGTTTTTTTTTTTTGCCCCACGCAATTGCACCCAATCAAGAGGCAGGCTAACTTCTTATATGCATCTTCAAGCAAGACTTCTAGCCTTTACATATCTTATTGATGTCATGCAAGTTAATAAACGCTTTAACCAGAGATTGAGAGAAATATTATTCTGGATCTAACCCAGCCCAAGAGAACTTTGATAGATCATAAATAGGATCCGAGGCTTGAGCGCATTAGCTTCGATATGATTATTTCTTTGGCAAATGAGTATGGGTTGGGAAAGTGAAAATAATGATTCTATTTTAATTTTGCAAGAACATATAATAATTTTAATTAGTTTAGTTTTGCTTCAACATAATTATTGTCTTACATGTCGTGAATATTTAGGAGGTAAAACCAAATCCAAGTATCTTTCAGTAGCTATTACTTTTTGTTATTTAATCAACTCATAGTTTCTTGCAGAAATCATAAGTGTTGAAGAATAACTTAGGGTCTGTTTGAAATCACTTCCAGTTTTGATTTTCTGTTTTCAAAAAAATAAAAATAAAAATCAATTTAGTTTTTATTTTTACAAAAACAAATAGGTGTTTGATTACCCAATTTTTATTTTGAATTTTTTCTTTGGTGGTGGTTGCCGTGGCGGTGGCCGGCTGGTGGCGCGGCAAGCGGTGGCGGGTGGCAGTGGGGGTGTCTCAAAATGAAAACCAAAATTAAAAATTAAGAACTCTAAATTCTAAAATGAGAGTTTTCAAAAACAGTCATGTTTTAAAAACTGAAGAGGAAAAAAATAATAATTGTGTGTCAAATGCGTTTTTTTTAAAAACTGAAAACGGAATAGATTTCAAACGCTACCTTAATGGTAGATGTTCAGTAGCAATAAAATTTCATGAAGGCATTGGAATTGGCAAAAAGTGTGTAAATCTCGATTTCAAGTTATAGTAGTTATTGATCGCCTTTTCATCATTTCACATTCTTAGAAAATGTTAAAATTTGAAGCCAGGAGGCAATATATCTTGATATTATCTTCATTCAAAGCATCCTCTCGTCTCAATTGAAAAAGAAAAGAAGAAGTTTAGTTATGCTTTCGTGTTGATCTTATATTGTTTTTGGTTTTCACCCGTTTTATGTTAGATTCCTCATAATCTTCTTCAATATCTTTTTGTTGATTTAAAAGACCATATCTCGGATTTTTTCTGGTGTGCCAAGTTACCGATAGTATTTTAAGTTTATGTACAAACGTTCGTAAATCATAAGCATTTGTACTAAGGATTCAAATCCAAGTCTTTTGTGTAAGAAAATAAGCCCTTAACTATCAGAGCGATTTACTCACATTAGATAACTCATTATTTCACCTCATAAAACGAAATTGTTTTGACAAAGAGTAGAAAGCAAACTCTTTTTGTCTTTTTACTTAAAAATGGATTGGTTTTGTGCTTAGTGCTTTAAAACATAAAAATAATAAGGAGGAGGAGGAGGAGGAGGAAGCCATTTATGGCAATGAACACTAGTTTAACAAATTAATTGATTTGCAATAAAGGAAGGCAATGGTTGATCTTCTAGTTTGGCTTTGATTTCAATTTTCTTTTTTCGTTTTTCTTTGTACTTTTTGTACATGCATATTGAAAAATTGGAGTTCACAAATTAAATCAAAAATAACTTGTCAATACAAAATCAACATATCAAGAACAATTAAGGCAGCGTTTAAAATATTTTTTGTTTTCAATTTTTTGTTCAGTTTTGAAAACTGGAAAAATAAATCGGGGTTGACAGATAGTTTTTATTTTTTTTTCCTTCAATTTTTAAAATTAATTTTCAAAATGGGGCTGTTTCTGAAACTCCATTTTGAAGTTTTTAGTTTTATGTTCAAAGCATAATGCCAAGGAAGTGGGTTCGCAGTCGACGTGGAGGTGTCACAAGGAATGCAGTCCGAGTCAGATGCCAAGTATACTGATATGGGACACGACAACGGTGGAGCAATGTCAGAGACTTAGGGCTTTCCAAATAGAGCCTGAGGATTGCAGTGCTGCGAAAATGATGGCGCGGGATGAACACACGATGACAGTCACAGTCCGATACTTAGATCCAGAGTCAAGGTCCAACATGCTTCTCTATCTAAAATTCTAGAGTGAGAAAGTGAATGAGAGAATGAAAGTCTAAAAATGTCCAAAAAGTCTTCCAAATGAATTCTCAAGACCCTATTTATAGAGGTTGAGATGATGATGTCATCAACCGACAAGTGACGCGCCTCGAGTGTGACACGTCACCCAAGGGGTCCACAGGTACCAGTGCTCCACAGACTGTCGGATCGCATATTCACCAGGTTTGCCCTTCACAGCGTCGCTGCGTCTGTTTGGAAAAACCAGGCTCACACAGTGCTGGTGTGCCTAGAGAGCCCCCTTGATCTAATCACTAGTCCAAAGCCCTTGTAAAGTCCCATAGGCCTGGCAACAGTGGGGAAGACCTAGCGTCCAACTGTCAGGCAAATTAGGCTTGATGCCCTCCGAAGACATGCTCCCGTCTCGGAGTGACCAGGGAGTAATAGTCCTTATGGGTGCCGATGAAAGCCCCTAGTGCCCGAGCACGTAAGCTAGTCATGCAGGCACCCAGACAAAGATAGTGTCCCAAAGAATTTGCCTATCCCACAGGTGAGTCCTTGTGTCAGAGCACTCGTAGCGCGCCTAGGTCGTGTCCCGAAAGAGTCACCTACCCGGCGAACCGAGGTAGCATCCCGAAGGAGCCGTCTACAGAGCGTAAGGAGAGTGAAAGCTCCCCGGTGGAGATAGTGTTCCGGAGGAGTCGCCTATCCCCATGGGTGAGTCCTTGGGCTGGAGTACTCAAAACGTGCCAAGGTAGTGTCCTGAAAGAGTTGCCTACCTGACGGGCTGAGGTAGCATTCCGGAGGAGTCGTCTACCTGGCGGAAGAGGAGTCTTTATGCCGAAGCACTTAGAGCTCCCTTGCAGAGATAGTGTCCCCGAAGAGTTGCCTATCCTCACGAGTGAGTACTTATGCCGGAGCACTTGGAACGCGCAAAGCGAGTGTCCCGAAGGAGTCGCCTACCCGACGGGCCGAGGTAGCATCCCGAAGGGGCCGTCACCTAGCAGAAGGGGAGTCTTCATGTAGGAGCACTTAGATCTCCTTGGTGGAGATAGTGTCCTGGAGGAGTTGCCAATCCCCGTAGGATGCTGCACACTCCACGAGTGGGTCGAAGCATGTTCCACGACAAGGGCAAGGTGCACATGTTGTGTGAAAGAATGGACCAATGCAAGGAGCGTGGTAGTGTAACAAGATGCCAGAGGGCACAACTGTATAAGCAACGTGGCGCGTGGGCATGGCAGAATGTGTACGGTGTTGGCAGGGTCACGGAGTCAGTGCATGGGAGCCGGCAATGAGCGTCTCAAAGTCGGCGCGAGGGCGCTGGTGACGGGGGTCGTGGAGTCGGGGCACGGGAGATGGGAGTTACGAAGGTGGCAAGCGGGCGCCCGTAACTGGCTTCGCTAAGGCGGCACAAGGGGCGCGGGTGACGGGGGTTACAGAGTCAGTGCGCGGGCATTGACAACGTGGTTCGCAGAGTCGGCGCGCGGGCGATGGGCATCGCAATGCCAATAGTATTTCGCGTTAATATATAATTAAATGCTCACAAGTCAGGAAAGATTCAAATCCAAGTTCATTGTCAAAGAATGAGCCTTTAATAATACCCCCAACCGATTTACTCACATTAGATAAGGTATAACTTAGCCTAAAAACAGAAAAATATCTTAAGTAGCCACACTTGAGAACAAAGCGAACTTTTCTTTTTACTAAATAAAGCGTTTATTTTCACATAATATGGCATCTCATACTCTTCTTTTGTCATTGAAAGTGCATTAGCGACAAATCATAAATGTTTATAGCAACAAATGAGAGTGTTAAAAAGCATAGGTATGAAAATAAACTCTCCACTTACTAAATAATGTCTATCTTTGCTGCTTGATGCTTTTTTTTTGTTGATAAAAAGCAGAATATCATAGATAATCATAAGAGTTTTCACCATAGGTGATTACAAAGGACAAAGATCAATACACACACTAGACTCCACTAAGTTTATATTACAATAGCTTAGCCAAAAACAAATACAAGCAAGCGCACAAAGCACATGAATTACAGATCCTGTTGCAGCAAAAAGTCATGCACCCAGTCCTGGACGACGTCTATACGTGCATGGCATGCAAAAGTAGCTAAAAATCACGAAAAGCTACATATGGAAATATACATTACCTCATCAAATTAAATGCTTTCGAGGATAGGGAAGCATCTTTCATGATTGACCTCCTATTTGATTTTGTTTTATTTTATTCTTTTTTCCTTTTACTTTTTCTTTAGCCAATTAGGGAACCCCCCCCGCCTCTTCTGAAAAAAAACCCCAAAACCCCTCCCCAGAAAGAACTTAAAAGGGTAAAAGATAAAGAGTAATAAATAATAATGATATTAAAATCTATGGGATCGTTCAAGAGCTGCTAAGGCTACAGTTATGGGCCTGTTTATGAGTTCCTCGGTTTTGAGCTGGGCTTCTTGGGAAGTATTATTCCCAGCCCTATTAAAGCTCTTCTATCTAAGTTTTTTTAAATAATTAGATATATCCAAAATTTTCATGAAAAGTTACAAAGTAAGGATTTGATTAGAAATTATAATGAATAACTATATAAAAGAACGTTTAAGTTTGTGGCAAGAGTAAGATACTTCGTCGCAAGACTTCCATAGGTTATGTCTTCGTTAATTTGAAGCTGAAGGCTAAAGTTAGATATTTTTCTCTTTATATATATAGTTGTACTAAAAGTCTCAAGCGTAAAGATAACAGTGTGATAAAGTAAAACAGCTTTCAGCAGAAATTATGACAAAGCTGCAATGGAAAGAGGGGTGACGATCTCATTCCCTATAAAACTAACACGCTCTATATCGACACTGTTCAACTAAAACTTAACAGAGTGAATTGGTTCGGTTTTGAAATGAAGTTATAAATTCTCCAATGGGGAGGGCAACAAGAGAACAACCACTTATTTATTTAGTCTATAGTCTATTAGCTGGTGTTACCCTAGGCCTGCTCAATTGGTATGATCTTAAGATTTATTCTCGAGCTCTTGGGTTTGAATTCTCTTGGGGCTAAGCCCCAATGGGTCAATTCTTGTGACACCTAAGTCAGCCAGGAATTAATAGTTCAAAATTTCAATGGTTCCTTTGGTGAACCAGAGAAAATTGTCAGGAGTCTTGCAGCTTGTTCTTCACGTTGCAGTCTCGACCTTATTTTCTTGTGTAGGCTTGGGCTGTTTTACTTACGGAAACTATATGACGGTATTGATTTTCATTACGCCGTTCTCTTGACGATGCTGGATTTCCTCGTACAAGTTGAAAGAGGAAGAGTTTCAACTTTCAACCCACAACTTTGAAGTTTCAACCTTGAATCTCAAGTTAAGTTGAATATTATTGCTTGCAACTTTAACCCTCGACTTCAAAGTTAAGTTGAACACTAGATTGTGGTTACCTTCTGAGTGCATAGCTTTACTTGTTACTAAAGACTCATGCATATTTAAGAAGTGCAACCGTAACAATTTCTGGCAACAATTTTAAGTTAGTGACACTTCACCGAGACCAAGTTACACTACAAGAAATAAGACTTTTAGCGATGGAAAAATTCATCGCTAAAACTTTTGGCAACGGATACACCCTCGCTAAAAGTTCCTCTTATAAAAGCCTGTCGTTAAAAGTTTTGCGACATAATTTTGAAATCCGTCGTCTAATATTGAACTTTTTGGGATTGATTTATTTATAAATTAGCGACGGAGTTTCTGTAGCTAATTATGTTTTACGTATTTTATTTAATTTTTTTTTTGTGAAATTAGCGATGGAATATAATTTTTAGTGACGGCATATTCTGTCGCTAAATTAGATTTTTAGCAACGGCGCATTGGTAGCGTAGATAATTGTAATGAAACTGATCTGCTTCTATTTTCACTTTCTGTAAGTGAGCCCATATTACTTACAAGCAATCCTAATTGGCCAAATCGTTGATACAAATAATATTCAATCAATCGAAGGGGTGGATCAAATCCAATCCAAGTGGTAGTATTAGGGCCTTTAGCTATTGTTCTGGAATATTCCGTGCCAAAAATTTACACTTTTAGTGACGGAATTAATCCGTCGCTAAAAGTCATTTTTTTAATTTTTCTAATGCCCAATCCCATAATAAAAAATTCAATCCTAAACAACAACTCATAATCCCCAAGACACCAACAACTATATATAATCAATTTTAAAAAATGTTTATTATATAAAAAAAACTCATAATGTACAAGCTGGGAACCAGATACATACAACCGGTTAGGGGAGGGGAGAAGATCGAGTACAAGCCGAGCGGGGGGGGGGGGGGGGGGACAAGCTGGGACCGGGCATGAAAAGGGGCTCATCTGGGGTTACGAAATCCTGGATCTAGATCCTGCTGATTCGAGGCCGGCACGGCATGTCCAGCAAGGGTACCCTGCTGATCCTGCTCCCCGATCATCTTCAACACCACCGTAGCAATGCGCTGGATCTCCTCCTCGTCCAACGGATGCTGAGGAGCCGGTGTCTGTGGAAGGGAGGAAGGGGGTGAGGACGCTCCTATCACGACACAAAAGTCGTGATAGACGGGCCGCGGATGCGGCCTTTCGGCCGATTGACGACCTCTGGTGTATCCAGCCATCGCTTTAACGCCCCAGTACTTGCACCCGTACATAGTGGACGCTGATGGCTGTCTGGACTACTGCTCGACCCCCTAAGCTGTTCCTACGAGGCCTATAAAAACAGTGATTTAAAGATATGTTAGGGCATTAATTAACGCAACAGACATTGATGAAAGAAAGACAAAAAATTAACAACTTAAACAAATTGACTTACATCAATCTGCCAAGCAATATCCAAAACTTAATCACCGGCACGTTGCGCCGTATCCTTGTCCTTAATTACAGCTAATTTATTGGGTTATTAGGGTTAATTAAAACTAATTAGACTCGTTAGAGCTAATTAGGATTACTTGGGTTCATTAGGGTTAATCGGGACTAATTATGGCTAATTATAACCAGTGCTGGAGTTACGATGAGAT
Source organism: Escallonia herrerae (assembly GCA_033070095.1). Lineage (NCBI taxonomy): Eukaryota > Viridiplantae > Streptophyta > Magnoliopsida > Escalloniales > Escalloniaceae > Escallonia > Escallonia herrerae. The sequence goes on along the minus strand of JAVXUP010003723.1, from coordinate 9,287 downwards.
TCTAAGGGTGCTAATCGGGACTAATTATGACTATATATATATATATATATATATGGGGGCCGATCCACATCCACCGGTGGAGAAATAACAATTTCTCCACCGAACCGCAGGTAAGAGCAGCGGTTGGGCCACGTGGCGCAAAAGGTGTACGGCCACCGCATTAATGGCAAAAAAAGCATGAGAAATGGTGAGAAAATGGCTGAGAGGAGAAAAAGGACACCAACCGCATGCACAACCAGCGGTTGGCATTAATTTGCCCGCCACGTGACGCCCCCAACCCCTGCCACGTGGCCCAATCCCATGGCCCCTGCCACGTGGCGTCCCCTCCCCCTGCCACGTGGCCCAACCGCGGGTGGCACCCGCGGTTGGTCCCCTCCCTCTGCCACGTGGCGTCCCCTCCCCCTGCCACGTGGCGTCCCCTCCCCCTGCGGTTGGCATTATTGCCTTCCGTGACCCCACTCCCCTTGCCCCCCCCCACGCGTCATCCCCTTGCCCCCCACCCCCCTTGCCCACCACCCCGTGGCCCCCACCCGTGAACCCCCTTCCCCCACCCGTGAACCCCCTCTTCCCCCACGTGTCATTACCACCCTACCCCCACCCCCACGTGTCATTCCCCCCTCCCCCTCCCTGCTGTTCACTCACGGTTCTTCCCTTCCTCTCTCACTTTTCTCTCTATAAAATCCCTCCTCCCCGAATCATTTCTTCCACCCTCCTCATTCTCCCTATCTCACCTACATACAAACAAAAAAAATTTACGCTAGAAGATCGGTGGATAACCGCTAGAAGATCGGTGGATTTTTCTTGAAATATATCAAGTTAAAACAAGTAAGTATTTTTCAATTTGTTCTTACCAATTGATTGTTTAAATTGTGTTACGCTTAAATTGTTCTTACAATAGTCTAAAATTCGTGTTTAGGGCGTCAAAATTACGTTTTGACAAATCGGGGTATTACATTCGAAAAATTCCAAAATAGCGATTTTTTAGGGCGTCAGAAATAGAATTTTTCACGAATTTATAAAAAATAGCTAGAGCTAGATTTTGCCAAAGTACAAAACAGAGACCCTAGTTATTTTCAAAAGATCTGTATCAGGTAAAAATTTCAGATTTTTCCAAAGACTGGAAAGGGGTTAACTGATACACGCAACCTTGTAACTTTGCAGTGTAATTTAAAATATCAAGCCAGCGCGATTTCGCGCAAAACTTTTATGAGAACCCTAGGGTGTTGGGAAGTTCCATTCCCCAGGAATTCGGGCCATTCCGAAGCCGTTAGCTAATTTTTTGGCCGAACGGGCTTTTAAGCGCTCGATCCGGACACCGGTTCGAGATTTTTAGGCGAAAAATCCGTAAAATACTTTTTAGATCAAGAATGAACTCAGGAAGCTTAAAATAGCATTTTAAAGCACTTTTGATATTTTCTGAAGCCAGGGGGTATTTTGGTAATTTGCCACCCCGAGAGGGGTATTTTGGTAATTTTCCCGAAAAAGTTTTTCAACGGACTTTTAAGTCCAGAAATGTAAGTAAAACGCCTGAAATGTTGTTTTGCAGCTGATTGCGGGGCGTAATTGTCGCTAAAGGTGAAAACTTAATTAGACAGTTTTTTCACGAATTTATAAAAAATAGCTAGAGCTAGATTTTGCCAAAATACAAAACAGAGACCCTAGTTATTTTCAAAAGATCTGTATCAGGTAAAAATTTCAGATTTTTGCAAAGACTAGAAAGGGGTTAACTGATACGCGCAACCTTGTAACTTTGCAGTGTAATTTAAAATATCAAGACAGCGCGATTTCGTGCGAAACTTTTATGAGAACCCTAGGGTGTTGGGAAGTTCCATTCCCCAGGAATTCGGGCCATTCCGAAGCCGTTAGCTAATTTTTTGGCCGAACGGGCTTTTAAGCGCTCGATCCGGACACCGGTTCGGGATTTTTAGGCGAAAAATCCGTAAAATACGTTTTAGATCAAGAATGAACTCAGGAAGCTTAAAATAGCTTTTTAAAGCAGTTTTGATATTTTCTGAAGCCAGGGGGCATTTTGGTAATTTGCCCCCCCGCGAGGGGTGTTTTGGTAATTTTCCCGAAAAAAAGTTTTTCGAACCAGAAATGTAAGTAAAACACCTGAAAGGTTGTTTTGAAGCTGGTTTGATGGGCGTTAGGGTGACAATGAACCCCCGGGGGCTATTTTGCTAATTTTACATTACACAAATTTGTAAGCTTAAAATAACTTTTAGTTCAGGAAAGGGTGTGAGACACCTGAAAAGTTATTTTAAAGAGTGAATTCAGGAAGCTTAAAATCCCATTTCAAAGCACTTTTCAGATTTTTTTTGTCAGGGGGCATTTTGGTAATTCGCATCCCCGATAGGGGTATTTTCGTAAATTTGCAGCGTTAAGTTTTTCAAAGGATTTCTTAGTCCAGAAATGTAAGCAAAGCACCTGAAAGGTTGTTTTGAAGCTGATTTGGGGCGTTAGGGTGATAATGAACCCCCGGAGGCATTTCGGTAATTTGCCGCTCATCGGGGGCTATTTTGCTAATTTTACATTATACCAAATTTCCCGAAAGACGGTGGTTTAAATAAATTTTATTCTTCTTTTATTTAAATTTATGACTTGTTGAGAATGATATAATTTTTATTTTTTAGATTACAGTATAAATATGGATGCAACTGGAGGAAATAATTTTTGTGAAGGTTCTGATCCACCTTACGTTGGTCAAGTTTTTCAAGCACTGGACGAAGTTGAAGCATACTATAGAGCATATTCGAAAACGATAGGTTTCGGTATTAGAACTAAGACGACTAGAAAACGGGCGAATACAGATCAAATTTGTGCAAGACTATTTGAGTGTCATAGAGGAGCACCGCATGTAACTCCGGTCGTTCGGATCAGTGACGAAGGGACAACAAGACAAAGAAAACGGGACACATTTCCGGGTACCGGCTGCAAGGCCCATGTGTATGCAGTACACCGAAAAAATGAAAACCATTGGGTTGTCACAGGAGTGGAGTTGAGCCATAATCATCAGTTGATGACCCCCAGTAAGATTGGTCAAATTCATCAACACCGAGAAATAAGCGCGGCACACAGACAACTAATTTTTACAATGGCCGAGGCTAAAATTCCACCTTCTAAGATGATGGGGGTTTTCTCAAGCCAGGCTGGGGGGATTGACAAGTTGAGTTTCAACGAAGTAGACCTTCGAAATGAACTTCGTGCTCAGAGGAGAGAGTCTTTCGGTAAGAGTGATTCTCAAACTACACTTGATCTCTTCAGGTCCCTTCAGAGTGAGAATTCTGGATTTTTTTACAGTCTCCAACTGGATGATGAGAACCGCATTAGTACTATATTTTGGGCGGACCCCCGTTCTAGAGCTGCTTACCAAAATTTTGGGGATGTTGTGACGTTTGACACCACATACCGCACCAATAAGTACTCTATGCCTTTTGCTCCGTTCACCGGGGTGAACCACCACTATCAGTCAATCTCGTTTGGCTTTGCCCTGCTTAGGGATGAGACGGAGGAGTCATTTACGTGGTTATTTGAAACGTGGCTTCAAGCAATGTATCATATTCCTCCAAAGACCATCATCACCGACCAAGATCTGGCAATGAAAAATGCAATCGCTAAGGTCCTTCCAGATACTCACCATGGCCTGTGCACATGGCACATAAGCAACAAATATCCCGAACGGCTTCACCATGTATATGCAAACCATCCGTCATTCAAGACTGACTTTAATACATGTGTGAAGAAATCGTTGACGGTAGACGTGTTCGAGGAGAGGTGGGCCACGTTAATGGATACTTACTATTTGCACAATCACGAATGGTTACAATCGTTGTATGAGATCAAGACACAGTGGGTCGGTGCCTACACCAAGAATTTTTTTGCAGCCGGAATGACTACGACCTCGAGAAGCGAAGCTATGAATTCATTCTTTGATGGGTACGTAGGCCAGTCTTCAAGTATAGCGGAGTTCGTACTAGAGATGCAGAAAGCCGTTGACAGGCAATTGTACCGTGAGAGAGAAGCCGACGCGGCTACAGTTTGCAAAGAAAGAGCTATACTACTTTATTCACCTTTAGAGGCTCATGCGGCTCAAGTCTATACCAAGGAAATGTTTCGACAGTTTCAAGAGGAACTACTAAAGTCGAATCAATATGGCATGACAAAGTTGCACGAGTATTCCACCAGAGATATCAAGGTTTATGCTTTGACAAATGTGACGAACTTCGCCAATCCGTGCTCTTCGTCGGCTCCGAGGACCAGACGACATTTTACCGTAGCAGTTTGTAAGGACACCGGGTTGGTTAATTGCAACTGTCAACTGTTTGAGCATAAAGGTATACTTTGTCGACACGCGTTGAGGGTTTTGAGCGCCAAGAATGCTAGTGAAATCCCTCCACCGTATATCTTGGAACGGTGGACGAAGGAAGCCAACAGAGTCCACGGTCACATTCCTTACGTGCCCAATGTTTCAGTTGATTTCGAGCAATCTGAGACGCTGCGATATAATCACCTTTGTAACATCATGCACGGTTTATCAATGGATGCAGCGTCGACATTTGATGGGTACAGGTATCAAGTTGAAGCAGCCGCACGGGATAAGGCTAAGCATGCACAGTTTAGGATGGCATTACCAGAAACTGTGGACACTCCGACTAGCCACGCAACTCCAGGCGGTAGATTCAATCGAGCCAAACAGCCAGTCATTGACGGCACTGACCTACAAGGTGAGGAGGACGACATTTTTGATCCAATTATTTCTCAAACAAAAGGGCGAAAACGAGCAATACGCATGAAGAATCCGATTGAAGAAGCAACGGGTCAAAAAAAATTACGAAAGTGTGCGTTGTGTAACAAGATGACTGATCATGACAAGAGAAACCATTATAAAGTGTTAGGTATCGAACCTGGCAGTATGGTCGAGGAGGACGATGATGAGGAAGAGTGTTAGGGTTAATGTTTCAGTTGTATAAATTGAACTTTTATAATGTTTAAATTTGTGATTTGGTTTGTGCAATCTTTAATTTGTGATTTGGTTTGTGGATTATTGATAGTTTTGGTAACTCCGTTTTCGGGCACACTTTAGGCCCCATTTGATAGCTTCCGAAAAAAGTTGTAATTTTTTTTGTCACTTTTTTTCCGCTCATTGCACTTCAGGCACGCTAGTTAGCCCATTTGTAAGACTTTCGGCGAAAAACGAGACACATTAATTTTTGAGTTTTCCTAGGAAGGGCCTATTCGGGCACACTTTAGGCCCCATTTGATAGCTTCCGAAAAAAGTTGTAATTTTTTTTGTCACTTTTTTTCCGCTCATTGCACTTCAGGCACGCTAGTTAGCCCATTTGTAAGACTTTCGGCGAAAAACGAGACACATTAATTTTTGAGTTTTCCTAGGAAGGGCCTATTCGGGCACACTTTAGGCCCCATTTGATAGCTTCCGAAAAAAGTTGTAATTTTTTTTGTCACTTTTTTTCCGCTCATTGCACTTCAGGCACGCTAGTTAGCCCATTTGTAAGACTTTCGGCGAAAAACGAGACACATTAATTTTTGAGTTTTCCTAGGAAGGGCCTATTCGGGCACACTTCAGGAGCCTGCGCGACAAACCAGTCAAACGACTCCAGCTGCCTGAACACCTCAATGCCCTGGTCAACCTAAAAAACATGCATAGAAAATATGGCTAATCATATTTGACAAATGGTCGATAAGGTGCGCAAATAAATTATCAAACATTAATGACATGACTTACAATGGCCAATGCCCAGAACTGGTCATAGACCTCACGTGGCGCGTACGATGTCTTCTTCACTGGGAAGGGCGATTCACCCTCGTGCGCGTCACCCTGAGAAACCACTGTAAGTATTCCTCAGTACTAATGCCGTCGTGCTTCAGCGATACAAGGCTATCATACGTTTCCTGCCAGGTATTCCACTGGTGCACCTCGTCACCCAACAAAATCAAGGCATCAGCCACCTCGAAGTTCGGCCCTCGACCACCCCTGTATGGCCGCATGTCTACAGCGGGTTTTGGTATCCCTTGTGGACAGCCAGCTTGCTTCATAGCTCGATCGGGCATCTGAAACTCACATTCTTCGAAGTGAATGAGCGGCACCCGAACCAAACCTGCCAGCACGTACGACACCGGAAGTTGCCAACACCACTCATCCAACAGATGCATCACCTTGCCATATGGCTGCCACGTCACCTGGGATGCATCTAGTATCTCTAGTTCCCCCCGATAGAACTTTAGATGGTGGTGAGGGTCTACCCGTCTCCCCCTCCGGTTGGTCGTAGGCCCCCAGGCCCACACCCTAGGCCACGTCTCATCGGAATCTACCAACGGTTGTGGACGACCCATGGGTAGCCTCTCGTAAGACCAAACCTGTGAATGCAAACATTATATGGAATTAGTAATTAATCCCGAATATATTGACTAAGGATCCTACCAAGAAAATAAATGCTCATACCTGTAATAGAGTCAGGCAGGCGGCAATGGACTTGGCACCGTTTCTCGTAGCCTTATGCAGTGCTCGATATAGGTGCGCAAGGACAGCTGAACCCCACGAATAGGAGTATACCTCCTCAAGATCCTCCAAGAACACCATATACTTCGGATGCACCGTGTTTTTCGAATGCGTCGGAAGTAATATAGCTCCAATAATATACAGAAGGAATGCCTTCGTATACGTCACGAAATCTTGAGGAGTGTATTCATCCGGTAGCACGCCGTACTGCTCTCTCAGCCATTTAAGCTTGACGCCGTTTGTTGTAAGCGCTGCCCTTGGAATTCCCGGAAAATACTGCATAGCCATATTCGCTATGGATGCAGACGGCACGTTCAAAGTAACGGGTCTGCCGTGACATGGGATTCCAAGTATAAATCCGACGTCCTCTAACGTAACAGTCATTTCACCAAACCGGAAGTGAAATGAGTTCGTCTCGCTCCTCCATCGTTCAACTAGAGCGGATATAAGGCAATCGTCGTGTCGAGACCATTTCCCGGGATCGGTGAACAGGGTTAAATTTTGACGGTGTAATAGCTGTATTTGTTCCTCGTTTAGTACCCACTCTTCAAGGTGCCTTGTGCTTTGAATTGTTTCCAAAACACCCCTATCGACACCGTCAAATACGTGCCTCGCGACGTGGTCATCGTCATCGTATAGGATTGATGTATCATGAGGTCCAGAGCTGAAATTCATACCTTTAAGAACAAAATATAATTATAAACCAACTTAGCGTCCATAATATCCATAATATTTACATTCCAAAACTATAACTGGATCTTTAACCTAGCTTACCAACACATTAGCAATAGTCATTATTTCAATGTATTAAAACAAATCCTCAATTCCCACCACTCCGAACGCTTAATTACGCTAGTTCCCACTGAATTTAGCGCCAACGTGGTTATATAGCAATATATAGCCCGATGGCCCCTACACCTCCAACACCTCAAAACAGCTTTAAAGTCAAGTTTTTAAATGTATTACGTCAATTATATACCAAATATATCAGGAAAAATTTTAAAGGGGGCAAGTTACCAAAACACCCGCTACTTATGCAAAATATCCCCTGGCAGTCATCGCCGGTGGGTCACAAGGTTCAGAACATCTGGAACAAAATAAGTTTTCGGGTGTCTCACACCCTTTCCTGAACTAAAAGTTATTTTAAGGTATGAATTTTAAGCTGGATCCTTCCTAGCAAAATAGCCCCCGATCAGCGAAAAATTACCGAAATGCCCCTGAGCGTTCACTATCACCCCAAAGCCCCCGAACCAGCTTCAAAACAACATTTCAGGTGGTTTACTTACATTTCTGGACTAAAAAGTCGTTTGATGGACTTGGCATGGGAAAATTACCAAAACACCCCTTGGCGCGGGAAAATTACCAAAACACCCCTACGCGCGCCACGTCAGCTTCAAAACAACATTTCAGGTTTTGTAATTATATTTCTGGACTAAAAAGTCCGTCAAAAAACTTAGCACTGTAAAATTACCGAAATACCCCTCTCGGGGCGGCGAATTACCGAAATGCCCCCTGGCATCAAAAAATATCAAAAGTGCTTCGAAATGCTACTTGAGGCTTCCTGAATTCATTCTCGACATAAAAAGTATTTTACGGAGGTTTCGCCCAAAAATCGCGAACCGGTGTCCGGATCAAGCGCTTAAAGGGCCGTTCGGCCAAAAAAATAGGTAACGACTTCGGAATGGCCCGAATTCCTGGGGAATGGAACTTCCCAACATCCTAGGATTCTCATAAAAGTTTCGGGCAAATCGCGCTAGCTTGATATTTTAAAATACACTGCAGAGTTACAAGGTTCCCCGTATCAGTTAACCCCTTTCCAGTCTTTGGAAAATTCTGAAATTTTTACCTGAGACAGATCCTTTAAGAATAACTAGGGTCTCTTTTTTGTATTTTGGCAAAATCTAGCTCTAGCTATTTTTTATAAATTCGTGAAAAACTGTCTATATTTGGCACCCTAAAAAATCGCTGTTTTGGAATCTATAAATGTAATACGCTGATTTGTATAAACCTAACATTGAATTATAAGGAAATTCAAAATACTTACTTGTTGTGACTTGATGTATTTAAAGAAAAAACTACCGATCTTCTAGCGGTTATCCACCGATCTTCTAGCGTAAAAATTTTTGATTTGTATTGTTATGGAGATTATGTAGGTGAGATATGAAGTACGAAGGAAATTGGTAAAAGATGACAGAGTGCAGAGTGCAGAAGAAGGGTTCGGGGGAGGGGATTATAAAGAGAGAAGTGAGGAAGAGAGAAGAAAAAAGACAGAAAAAAGTGAGGAAGAGTGGTTGTTTATGCGGTCAAAGGCTGCTGAAAAAAAAAAATTCGGCAGAAGGACACCACGTTGGGCATCACGGGGGAGGGAAGGACGACACGTGGCATCGTGGGGCAGGACACCAGGTGGGGCATCACGCGGGGGGGCGCCACGTGGCAGGGCATCACGCGGGGGGGGGGGGCGCCACGTGGCAGGGGAGGGGGAGGGACCAACCGCGGGTTGTAGGTGCGGTTGGGCCCTGCGGATGAGGGGAGGGGACGCCACGTGGCAGTGGGAGGGGACCAACCGCGGGTGGTACCGGCGGTTGGGCCACGTGGCAGGGGGAGGGGACGCCACGTGGCAGAGGGAGGGACCAACCGCGGGTGGCACCCGCGGTTGGGCCACGTGGCAGGGGGAGGGGACGCCACGTGGCAGAGGGAGGGGACCAACCGCGGGTGGTACACGGCGGTTGGGCCACGTGGCAGGGGGAGGGGACGCCACATGGCAGAGGGA